>JADRCD010029084.1:0-28619 GCA_019843815.1 Montemys delectorum
AAAAAAAAAAAAAAAAAAAAAGAAAAGAAATGTTCAAAGTCCTTAGTGATCAGAGAAATGCAAATCAAAATGACCCTGAGATTCCACCTTACACCAATGAGAATGGCTAAGATCAAAACCTCATGTGACAACACATGTTGGAGAGGATGTGGAGAAAGAGGAACACTCCTCTATTGCTGGTGGGATTTCAAACTGGTACAACCACTCTGGAAATCAATCTTGGGGTTGCTCAGAAAATTGGAAATAGATCTACTTGAAGACCAGCTATATCACTCTTGAGAATATACCCAAAAGATGCCTCACCATGCCACAGGGGCACGTGCTCCACTATGTTCATAGCAGCCTTATTTGTGATAGCCAGAAGCTGGAAACAACCCAGATGTCCCTCTACAGAAGAATGGATACAGAAAATGTGGTTCATTTACACAATGGAATACTACTCAGCTATTAAGAACGAGGACATCCTGAGTTTTGCAGGCAAATGGATGGAACTAGAAAGTATCATCCGGAGTAAGGTAACTCAGACCCAAAAGGATGTGCATGGTATGTACTCACTAGTAAGAGAATATTAACCCCACCCCACCCCAGAAAAGTACAGAATACTCGAGATACAGTCCACAAAGCTCAAAAAGCTCAACAAGCTGAAGTGTCCAAGTGAGGATGCCTCAGTCCCACTTGGGTGAGAGAAGAAAGCAATCACAAGTGGGGAGGGAGGGGGGACCTGGGAGGGAAATAGGGGAAGAGAGGAACCTGATCTGGTATTGGATGAGGGAAAAGGACTGAAGTCCTGAGAGCCAGCAGAAAGAATGGAAACACAAAACCTCAGGAAATAGGAGGTTGGGGGGACCCTCCAGAATGTACCAGAGACATGGGAAGTAAGAGACTCTCATCAAAGGGTGGGACCTTAGATGAAATGCCAAACAGTAGGGAGATGGAAGTTATAGAGCCCACCTCCATCAGGAAGACAGAGCATCAAGTAATGGATTGCCATCCCACAGTCACTCCTCTGACAATCAATGGACAGAAGCAACTGACCCCTGCTGTTGAGTTAGGGAAGGCTGAAAGAAGCTGAGGAGAAAGGTGATCCTGTAGGAGGACCAGCAGTCTCAATTAATCTGGATCCCTGATATCTCTCAAATACTGGACCACCAAACAGACAGCTAATATGAGGCCCCCAACACACATACAGAAGAGGACTGCCAGGTCTGTGTTCATTCAGAGATGATGCATCTAACCCTCAAGAGACTGAAGGTCCCAGGGATTTTAAGGGTCAAGTTGGGGAGGGGGTGGGATAGGGACATCAATGTGGAGACAGAAGGTGTGGGAAGGAGGTGTGGAATGTGGAGCAGTTGGAGAGTGGAATGGAATATGGAGTGTAAAAAATAAATTAATTAAAAATAAAATGAATAGAAAAATAAAATAGAATATTTTGTAGAAAAAAAGAAAATGCAAGAGAACAGTACCAGTTGCATATATATATATATATATGTTTAACATGTTTAATGATCAGGGAAATGTGAAATAAAACAACCCTGAGGCTTCACCTTATACCAATCAGAATGGCTAAGATCAAAAACTCAATGATAGCAGATTCTGGAGAGGATGTAGAGAAAGAGGAACACCCCTCCATTGCTGGTGGGACTGCAAACTAGCACAACCACTCCAGAAATTACTTGTATTTTAAATAACAGAAATGGACAATAAGTACAGGAGAGAAAACATGCAATTTGAGTACAGGCTACAATTTCAGAGTTCTAGTCTATCTGGTCTTTCACTTTCCTAGTGTTTTCTTCTCCTCTTTGGTGATTTAAGATTACAATTACTCAGAGTAGAATGAATGTGTTTTGTGTCATGGCCTGACTGCTCTGATAAAGGATGCAACAGGGAAACTGTTGGATTTAATTGCAGATTTTATCCAGTGGAGTTCACTGTGTTCAGGTTGGCAGTAACTGAAAGGGTAGTTGGAGACTATTAGTGTTTCAGGTTTTCTTTGTAACAGGGCAAGGGAATCCAGGAACTTGCTTAGTTCTTTGAAAATACCAATTAGAGAATGTCAGAAAAACTTATTGTAGGAATCTAGAATATATATATTTGTGCATGTATGTGTAATCATTATTGTAAGACTTTAGCATAAACACACACATATATGCACATTTTATCATCTAAAGTTGTACAATATTTGTGTCTATGTTAACATTTGTAGAAAAAAATCATAGATAAGACAAAAGGAAATCGGGAATAATTGGTGTGTGAATGGCTACAGAAAGCCAAAAGGTAACTAATCTTCATTACCTGCAAACTAATAGATGCTCTTTATTCAGGAATACCAGAGGGAGATGGGCCCCTAAAGTATGTCTTATGAGTAATATGTTAACACTTTTTAGATTCAAAGTTAACCTTTTGTTCCAAAGTGTACAGTAATAATTATTTTATTATTTTTCTAGTAGTATGTTTTTTCTTTCTTTTTTTAAATATTCATAACAGATAGTAGGCGTCATCAAGCTTGACTGTTTATTGGTCAAGAGATACATGTCTTTTCTTTCCTATATCAGGGGTTTTCTCTACATAATAGAATTGGGAGCAATTTAGAGGTAGAGGACTGAACATTTTAATGTGTGTACCAGGTAAGTCGTGGCAACCATAGTTTTGCTGGAAGAAATGTGCCATTGCTGATTTGTGGGCTGATTAAGTCTGCACTTAGGGCTGTGACTCACATGGGTGTCTTACTATTGGTTGTAATGAATCAAGATAATGAAGAAAGGAGAAACAAAAAGCAGAGGCAGCATAGCTGCTCAGGAAACAGGATTTTCTATTAACATAATTACATGAACGAACTGATGATTAAATAGCTGTGCACTGAATGGGTCAGTTAGCTACACTTCCTATGACTGTATATATTATATGCATTTTTATCTTTCTACTTAAATTGATTGTGTTGAAATTAATCAGTATATTGAAGTATACAAAACGGTTTTATTTCCTATGGATATTTTCCTTTACAATCTCACAATATAAAGATTGCTTTTTTTTTTCTTAAATTTCTCATGTCATCTAAATTTGGTGAAATTGCTAGCATTTGAACCAATGCATTGACACCAAGATTGAACAAAATCTCATACACAGCTGTGCCTAAGGAGGACCTGATCCTGCTTGGGTATGATACCTTTACATACATATTCCTAAGAGGATGTGCAATAATGTAATTGTGAAATGATAGCAGTTTTTAATGTTTCACACGTGGTATAAAGGTCTAAAAGAGATTCAATTGTGCAAACTCCAAAAGGTAGTTCAAGTATCCAAAAATGGGCTCAACTTGGATTATAGGAAGGCTTCTAGTGATTAGACATAATTCCTTAGGAACTTGTGAAACTTGTTTCCTTTACCAAAAGGAGTCATTTTCTTTATCACTGGCACTGTGGAGCCTATTAGCATATCAAAGTGCATGCTGGTCTCCATGCTCTTTCTTTTTTTTTTTTTTAATTAGGTATTTTCTTTATTTACATGTACATTTTCCCTTTCCCATCTTCCCCTCTAAAACAAACAAACAAACAAACAAACAAACAAACAAAAGCAAGAACAAACCCCTTTTGCCTCCCCCTTCCCCATGCCTGCCACCCTACCCTCTCCCACTTATTGGCCCTGGCATTCCCCTACACTGAGGCACAAAACCTTCACAAGGCCGAGGTCCTTTACTCCTATTGATGACCATGTTCTTTCAATATCACAAGCACCTATGATTCATTTCAAAGTACGTGCTAGCCTTGTAGTCCATCTCTCCTCCTCTACCCTAAACTCTCTCCACCTCATGGGCTTCCTTGCCCCCAGGTACTCAGTCTCCTTATTACCTTGCTAATTTCTTAATATGTGCTCTCTCTGTCTGTCTTGTCTTGTCTCTGTTTCTCTCTTTTTCTCTCTCCCTCCCTTCTTCTTCTTCTTTTTTTTTTTTAATCTATCCTTATAAGCAGGTACAGGCCAGCCTGCTCTGCCAGTTTTTTTTTTTTTTTTTTTTTTAGATATTTTCTTTATTTACATGTAAATTTCTCCTTTCTCAGTTTCCCCTCCAAAAAACAAACAAACAAACAAACAAAAACAACAAGAACAAACCCCTGTTGCCTCTCCCCTCCCCATGCCTGCCACCCCACCCTCTCCCACTTATTGGCCCTGGCATTCCCCTACACTGGGGCACAGAACCTTCACAAGGCCGAGGTCCTTTCCTCCTATTGATGATCGAATTTGCAATCCTCTACTATACACATGCTGCCAGAACATTCAGTCCCACCCTGTATAGTCCTTGATTGGTGGTTGGGTCCCTGGGAGCTCTGAGGGTACTAGTTAGTTCAAACCCTTCAGGTCCATAGGTCCTTTCTCTAACTCCTTCATTGGGGACCGTGTACTCAGTTCAATGAATGGCTGTTCTCCCTCCCTTCTCTATCTCTCTGCTCTTGCTCCTCGCATGGCCAGGTCCAGTGTGCAGGCCATGTTCAATGTACTTCTTCCTCGCTGTGCTCTGGACTCATTCAGATGCCTCTGGCTGTTCTCTCTCTCTCTCTCTCTCTCTCTCTCTCTCTCTCTCTCTCTCTCTCTCTCTCTCCATATATATATAAAATAAAACCCTTCCCCTAAGCCCTATTATTGAGGAATTATGTTGTCAATTTATATAATAGAGTACTTTTTATTCTCCAGGAAGAAAATACTGTGAAGCTTGATAGATTGCCATCTTCCTTTTACAGGTGAGGAATTTGGGGCTGAGGAGGTACTCATAAGTGCACATAATCAAACTGTTACCTGCTGAGTAACTGAATGAAAACTTGCATGTAGATATCACTCCTCAGAAGGCATGCATCAGTTATTCTGAAAAGTAGGAGGAGTCACAGTTTTCCAGAAATAACTCTTACTTTGGCGTTCTTCTGTTTTCAGAATGCTGAAATTCCTGTCATTAGCTAGAGAGAGCTCTGTGTCCAATGTGCCTACTTTTGTAACTCTGTAGAAAAGGAAGTGGAAAAACAAGTTTAAAAAAGTTTATATTGTCAAGCACTGTGATTTGAATTGTTATTTTGGGGCTTTACTCAGTATCATTGTCCTGGGCATCCACTTCCTTAGCACCATTACAATGATGACGTAGTACAAACAGAAAAAACTAACTCAAATGCAGAACACATGCCTTTTCAGACTCAGTGGCTGTGGAAGGAATGGCATGGCTGCCTCTGTATAAAAGCCAGGGGGCCTCATGGCCTCAAAGACAGCTCCTGCAGGAGGACTTGACTGAAGACTGCCCGAGGGACCAAGGATTACTGGCATAGACAATGCCAGCCAATCTGGAACTGTTGTTTGGAAGAGATGCTTGCCAGGGACCAATGGGGCATGGGTGGAGGATATTAAAGGAACTTGCAGCAGTGTTCACAGGAGCTTGATGCTGCTGTCCTCACCTTCTCTCAGTGTCTGTGCCTTTGATTAAGTGGGCAAACAGCTCTTCTGGGATTTTCTTACTTCTAGGATAGTTTCCTTAAACACCTCTGCTCATCTGCTTTAGTGCAATAACTTTTAACAACTACTACTTTAAAGAGATAAGAAGTTTTTCTGCTGTCACAGCTGAATGAACTGGGCATGTGTCCACACACATAAAAAATGTAAATCCATAGTTCTTACCTAATGAAATAGATGTCTTTGAAGTATAACCTTTTTTTTTAAGTTCTACTTACTTTTCTCATATTCTGTCACATTTTAATTCTGATTTTAATAAGTGTTTAAGTCTTATAATTATTATCTGATGGACGAACTGTCAGAAATTTTCTATCATCATTATTATAAATCCTATCCTTTCAAAGTCCTTGGCAACATATTTTTGGGAAAAGAGATAATCAAATATTTTTAGAAACTTAGATTTCAGTATGAATAATTACTGCGTGGCTATTTTATTTCTATAATTTATTCAGGGTCCATATTAGAGGTTTAGTATTAAAGACCTTTCATAATTCTGGAGATGAAGAGATGGTTCAGCAATCAATAGAACATTCTGCTCTTCCAGAGGACTCATAGTAAATACCAAGTACACAAACTAAGTTGCTCACAACTGCCTATACCTCCAGCTTCAGAGAATCTAACATCCTCTTATAGACCCCAAGAGCACTGCACTAAGGAGTACTCATGCATACACCATACACATACAACACAGACACAACACATATACACACATATGTGTACACACAACACATACATTCACAAGCCTCAATCTGTACATTCACATTGCTAAACTACTCATCATACACAGGAAACTCAAAGAGCAGATAGAGGCAGAGGACAGTTCTCTTAAATGTCACATGTTCCTGCTTTGATTCGCACATGTGGGGCTTGTAGATTCAGTGAGTTCCTGAACTCATATAGCTCAAGAGTGACTGATGTGAACTTTTTAGATCAAAAAGAAAGCACAGAACTCAAAACTACGAAGACAGCTGGGCAACCAGGGAAGCACTTCAGTAGCATCCATGTCCCAGGATAGGTAAATCATGAATATAAGTGTAAATTTCTACCACAGAAGCATGTGGGCAAGACAGACACCTCCTGAAGAAACTCTTAGAAGGTGATAAAACAGAACAGAGATGTGATAGAAAGCGTACAAGATTTTATAGTTTTAGTCAAAATAATTTGGACTGGGATGCAATTCAGGAAAAGAATGTTTGTCTAGCATTCAAAGAATTTTGATTTGAATCCCCAGCAACCAAACCAGCAACAAAGTGCAAAATACAGTAACTGCCTTCTCAGTAGCTGAGAATCCACATCTGGTGCTGTAGATCTAATCACCTACCTATTGCTTGTTAGGCCATGGAACCTGGAGCAGAGCTTACTACCAGTAAAATCTCTAACTAGATTCTTAATATTTGCCCTTATAATTACAGATAAGTATAGCTCCAACTCCTGAGTAAATATAGACTATTAAAAGAGACCCAAATATTTTCAAAATGCAGAAAACAACTAACCAGTGGATTACCCACCACCAATAAATACATCTACATGACAATCTCTACACTTAGGGGACATCGTGGGAAAGGGGGCAAAAAGACCATGGGAGCCAGAGGAACAGAACACTTGCTGTCATATTTTGTCTTCTATAGATTACATGTATGTTGCTCCCATGAACACTCAACAATATGGTGCTGAAACAATACCTGAACAGTGACAAAGCAGTTAACATGCCAGCATGGATGGAGAAATCTCACAGGGCTCTACCCTAAATGAAGAGGTCTAAGCAATTAATGACTACTGACATAAAAACATGAATCGACTCCAGGGTGCTCACCCCCTCATTGATTATCCAACTGCAAGTGGTCAGCTATAGAAGCATACTTAAAAGAGTACTAAATGTCCTCAGAGTGGTGGACTTATATAGTTATTCACATATATGTATATTGCATGCTTTGCAACAATATTATCTTTTTTAAGATGCCATAAATATGAAGTGGATCAGATAAAGGAACAAGAGAGATTGGAGCAAGCTATGCAGGGAGAAATATTGTTAGTTAATACAACACATGTATATGAAATTTTAAAAAAATAAGTTTTTTGAATATAATCTAAAGAGAAAAACTGAATCCAATCACTTTGTGCAGTACACCTTCTGCACTGTAGTTTTTTAATGAGAAATTAATAAATTAACAGATATTCAAAAGCATAGTGATCTGACCTATGTGTGCTCACTCATAAGAGAGCTCATATGCATGAGAACCAGCCTGTAGTGGCTATTCCTGGTTGTCAACTTGACTACGTCTGAAATGAATTACAATCCAGAATTAGAAGGCTCACCTGTGGCCCTAATCTGGAGGCTGAGAGATACAAGTTTCTGACCTGAATCTTGGCATGGAGACCTTGAGGAATAGTGGCTACGAATCCCATAGGATTAACATAGAAAGCTCTATGAGTTCAAGGTCATCCGGGGTTAAAGGTGTGGTGGCACACACCTTTAACCTGGGCCACACTTTTTGCTGGAGACCCATATAAGGACATTGGAAGACGAAAGGCTCTTTCTGCTTCGCCTGCTTGCCTTGTGGGACTGAGCAACTGCTAGATCCTTGGACTTCCATTCACAGCTGCTGCCATGACTGTTGTTGGGAGTTGATTGTTGGGAGTTGGACTACAAACTGTAAGTCATCAATAAATCCCTTTACGACATAGAGACTACCATAAGTTCTGTGACTCTAGAGAACCCTGACTAAGACACAGCCCTATAACCAAATGTTGGGTGGAGAATTTACTCATGATAAATTTTATCAATCATTTTAAAAACAAGGGGAAGAATAATATTGATAGGTGAAGCCATGAGAAATCAAACAGAGAAATTAAAACTATAAAAAAAATACATATCCTAGAGCTAAAACTACATCATCTGACATGAAAGATTCATGTCAGGTGAGAGTCAGTGAGCAGGGAGACATATCAATAAAAATTACTCAACTTAATGAAGAGACAGAAGGAAAATTAAAAAATATAAACCAGGGCTCAGAGACCAGGGGGAAGATATTATACAATCCATAATGCATGTAATTGGTGTCCTAGAGGGAGAGGAGAAAGAAGGAAAGGAAAATATATCTGAAGAAATGAATTTGCAATATAAATTTATAAGTTAGCAGAAGATAGTATATTACTGACTGATACAAGAAGCTCAAATACATCCTCTAAGAGACACAAATGTACACACACACACACACACACACAGGCTCACATACATTGCTCTTTGCTATTATGTTCAAAATTCACAATCAAAATGCAAAAACAGAATCTTGAGAGCAGCAAGAAAACGTAGCACAAATCACAATAGGAGAATGGAGACACACTAAACTATGGCTTTATAATCTAAAATAGTTAGGCCAGAAGAGAACACAATTTCAAAGGAACACTTGGTAACCACTAGAAATTAAGATGAAATGAAGGCAATTTCATAGGAAAAAAACACAGACAAGATGTATTTCTAACAGATCTGCACTAAGGAAAGCTAGATGCTCTCCAGGTGAAAGCAAATGACACCCTGATATAAATGAAAGACATAAAAATACTGTATGTGGGTAAAATAGCTAGATGTATTTTTTTCTCTTAGGTATCTGAGAAGATATATAAAACTAACTAAAGGAAAAATTTCAACAGCACATGTTGAGGTGCATGAGAGCTGCACATTCTATAGTACACGGGTTGAAACATGAAAGAAAATATTATACAATGCATATACACAAATACATATATATGTAGATATAATATATATTTTCATTGCTAATATTTTTATATTATCCATAATTAGGCTGTTAAAATACAACCATGCATTTTAAAATTGATAGAACAACCACCAAGAACACAGTTAAGACATATATCTCAAGATAACACTGAGTACAAGACGGGAAGCTATGACAGGGGAGGGAGAAAGATGGATAGGTACACAATCAACTGTTAATAAATCCAAATATTTTTCCCTTAGAAAAGTGATTTGCAACATGTCAGTCACAACAACTTTGGGAGTCGAGTATCAAATACCCCACATATCAGGTATTTAAATTGTGATGCAAAACAGTAGTAAAAATACAATTATGAAGTAGTGACAAAATAATTTTACAGTTGAGGGTCAACACAACAAAAGGAGCTATGTAGAAAAGGGTGGCAGCATTAGGAAGGTTGAGACCCCATGCCAAAGAAAATAGTTAATATCAGTGTATTGTATAATTTAAATGTATGTGAAAGAGTTCAGAAAGTTTTCCTCATAAACGGCAATAAATATGTGAGATGATAGCATCCTAAGTGTTATGTGATGCTCAAAGAGCACTGTAAAGCTGTGTCAAAACACCACAGTATAATCCAGAAAGGGGAACAAACCTCAGCAAGAAAACGGTACAAAAAAAATCAATATACTTACTGAAAATATTTTCTTAGGATAAAAGGAGATAAGAAAAGGGAAATAAGAGAATTGAGAGAAACAGAAAACAAAGCAGAAATGTCAATGTAATGATTTACTAACAGCCTTTCTGAAGAATAAACCGCTAGAGCTCTGGGGTTGATTCAGAGAGTAAAACACTTAACATGCAAGCATGAGGCGCTGAGCTTATCCTAGGGCTCACATTAAAACGCCAGGCACAGTACACACCTGTAATCCGAACACTAGAGACACAAAGATGGGAAGAACCATGGCACTTACTGACCAGATAGTCTTGGTGAGTTTCAGGTTCAGTATGAGATCCTGAGGGGATGAGTGGGAAGGAAAGGGGAGGAAAGGGGGGAGAAGAAGAGAGAGGAGACAGGGGAGGGGAAGTGGGAGGTAGAAGGAGAGGAGAGGGGAGGGGAAGAGACGAGAGGAGAGGAGAGGAGAGGAGAGGAGAGGAGAGGAGAGGAGAGGAGAGAGGAAAGAGAAGAGAAAAGAAGAGAAGGACAGAAAGTAGAGATTAACTTAGAATCATATCTAGTATCTACATTCATATATATGTGACTGAGATTAGTGTGTGCATTCACACAAAAAAAAATTAGAAAAAAGGAAATAATTACGTAGTTTCAATCTGTGTATAATAGATTCCATCATTCCTTTCCTCCAGATGCTGAATCACCATGAAGCAGAACCCAAGCATAGACAGATACCTCATCAATTCTTACAGACTTGCCCTTCAGAATAGAGAGCCGGAGGTGTTAGGAGGCATTAATCATATACTACAAAAATCTACCCACGACCTATTCCTTGGGAATTATAGAGGAGGTATTTAATGAAATCCAGTTTTTCCTTTTTAAGTTGTACCTCGGGGTCTAGTGTCTGGATCATGTTCAAAGGCTGTGAGTCTCAGAGCCTTCTCCCTTGAAGCTTTTTTATCTCAAGCAGAAGTTCTTACAGCCCTGTGCCTGGTTCTCTCACTTTACTCATGAAAGCTGTTGCACTCATTTGGACATCTTGTTAGAGAAAGCACTATTAACTCTGTGCTTCACTACAGTGAATGTGCATTCTGAAATATATGCATTCTAGGAAACTTTGTACCAACAAGGCTATAAATAACCAGACATACTTACCTACACAGAGATATTGTATACAGAACAAAGAATACAAACTCAGAAAAGCAATACTTCCTGCAACCTGAAGGGCCATTTTCATTAAGGTACAAACAATAAAGCCTTTGAGAAATGTTTGCAGGGTTCTTAATTAAGAGACGAGAACATGAGTGTGGGGGTCCCTATTTTGCTTCTGTCCTCTCTGATTAAGAAAGCCCTTACAATGAGAGCTGAGAAAGTGAGGGGAAAAAAACGTACTAAAGGAAATTAAACTCCAGATTGTTGAGGAAATTATAACACTTGCTACTTCAGAGGAAATTAAGTCTCTTGTCTTAAATGAGTTACACTCTTGTTTACTTTAGGACTCGGTAAAAGAAATTGACATGGAAAATACAAAAGCTAGAGCTGGTGGCAAACAGGGGATGAGGAAAATGATTACAGATTTAAATGACTGAAAATCTTAATCTTTAGATCAAATAAATGTATAAAATTGGGAACATTAAAGGATAGTATATAATATAAAGACCCGATATTAAAAGTATTATTTGGTTTGGAATGTCACGGTTTAATACATGATTCATAATTAAAGCAGTTTTTCTCCTTGCATTGAAGTGTTTTAAGCAAACCTCCAGTCTCCTAGCAGGCAACTCCACACACTCCAGTTTGACG
Organism: Montemys delectorum; assembly: GCA_019843815.1. NCBI lineage: Eukaryota > Metazoa > Chordata > Mammalia > Rodentia > Muridae > Montemys > Montemys delectorum. Next base: position 11,671 of record JADRCD010029084.1, read on the forward strand.
CTTTTGCTTATATAGTGACAATCATGCCATCAAACTAATACAGCAAATAATGATTGTTTCATGTATTTGTTACCTTTCGCTGAAAAACAAATTACAGAAAATTTGGTGGCTTGAAATAACGTTCACCCACTAATTACTGTACTTTCTCTGTAGGTCACAAATGTGGCCTGACTCCACAAGGCTGTTCAGAGCTCATATGGCAGGTGTCCTGCTATATTCTCACTGAAGCCTCTGGAGAGGAATTCACTTCCATCATTTGAAGTTAGAGAACTGAGGTGCCATTTCATGGCTGTCAGGAAGAGACCACTTTCAACTCCTCAACTAGACCCAATCCACAAGATGAAACTCCTCATATAAGTAGTCCAACTTGATGCCATACAAGAATAATACTCTGTGGAGACTGTGGAAATAAATGACTTGTATGTATTTCAAATGAATGGAAAACAATTTTACCCCAAAGCAGACTATTACTTTTACAGCACTGATAGAGAGGGATTCGCTAGAGAAGATGACATGGCAAGAGACAGCATATGTAGTTCTTTCATAGGACCAGGGTTCTGTTCCTAGAACAGTGGTTTAGAACCACTTCTAACTCCAGTTACACTGAATTCAACAATCTCTTGTAAGCTCCACAGACATTAGGTATACACATAGTGCACATATATGCAGATAAGCAAAATAGTCACATAACAATAAAAATAAATAAATATAAAATTAATTAAATAAATAAAAACAAGGCTGGATATTCCTTAAAGTGTCTGCCACTGCTAAATGTAGGGTTTGTGCCTGTCTCCTTTAAACTAATTGCCTGTGGTTACCTCAGCAAATAGGATGCCAGAATAATGCTGTGTGGTATCTGAGAAAGACTCACAGAGGAGCAGAGAGTTTTCTGGAGAATGATCTCTTGTATAGTCTTGAGCCATGTCAGGTTTCAATTGGATCCTTGGAGTCAATGTTCCAGAGAGACCACATATCCATTAAAAGAATGTTATATCAACCTTCAAGCTTCCTTCCCTCCCAACAGAGACGCCATCTTGGACCCCCCAAAGCAGCTCATAGGATGAACATCACAGATTGAGCTGTCAAAGACAGTTCACAAAGCCTCATCACCCTAATCTGTGACTCACAAAGGTTGGTATGTAACAAAATGCTAAAATGGAGTCCCTAATTTTGGAGTGTGGTTTGCTCGGCAGCTATAAACTGTCTTCTGGTGACCAATTTCATATAAGATAGGTAATCTTCTTTATGTGCATTTTAATTTTGGATGTGCTGCTTGGATTTTAAGGGGAGATGTGAGAAATACAAAATCTGTTGCTCAGATTTTCCTGTCACAAGTCCTCTTTTTTTGAACAACTATCAACGGTTTTGATAAGGAACAGATGGTACACCATTTCAATCTGCTGATGACCTAAAGCTTTGTAAGGCTAGAAAGGTGATATTGCACAGTAGAACACGAAATAAATCTAATACAATGAGTCTGCTAAGAAAAGAAAACAGAAGCCTTCATTGGGTGATTGATGGTTTTGAGATCATCATTATTATTATAGAACATGCATGAATTATGTTACAGAAGCCAGATAGCAATGAAAGTAAATGAAAGACATGATTCCTTGGATTTAGTAATGAGCAATGTATATTAACTAATGTGGGAAATGTACAGAATCTCCTGCAATAACAGAAACTATGTCAGCTACCATACTGAAAGGTTGATAAATGCTATGATATACAAGCATATAATATATGTGTAAAATCTTTTAAACTATACAATTTTTATTTCCATTTAGAAGAAAGTTAATGCTCAGAAAAGTAGAGGACCATTCACAATAGAAAGGATTTTTGTGACTAGAAAATACATTAGCAAGAAGGAAATCATAGACCTGACAGACTCCTGTGGTGGTTTGAGTGAGAATGCCCACACAGGTTTGCATATTTGGTTCCCAACTGGTGAACTGTTTAGAAAGCTGTAGAAGATGTGGCCTTGTTGGAGAAGATGTGTCACTGGAGTGGGCTTTGAGGTTTCAAAATGTCCTGACAGTTTCAGTCTTACTCTTCATCTCTTTCTTTACCTCCAACTTATGAAGCAGATGAATGTTCTTGGATATAGTTCCATGCCTGTTTGCCTGTTTGGTGGTCATGGACTTACTCTCTGTAACTATAACTGTAAGCAAGACTGCAATATAATCCTTTCTTTTCTAAGTTGCCTTGGTTATGGTGTCTATTATTAGCAATAGAACAGTAACTAAAACAGACTCCAGAGCACAAACTGTTCCTATGATTCTATACTGGTGAAAGACACAGTGCTGGGTCTCTAGAAGGTTATATTCCCAAGTAGAGGCATATCATAACACCAACAGTTATGAGAAAAAATAAAGAGCAATTAGAAAAATAACAAACCTTAATCTGCATGTAAATAGATGTTCTCCCCTGTCTTTTTAAAAATACGAAATGTTCTCAGAAGCGATACCTATACCATCCTAGAGAGATAAAGAAGCTTAGCTACAGTGCGGGTAGGCCGAAAATGAGAACATCATAGAGGTCCAGACCACCCGCATCATCATATGAAGGCAGCAAAGCAAGGACACTTGATTAACAAATGTGGAAGGGGAGAATAAGAGAAACAGAAAACGGACAGGGAAATGCGTGAGGCAGTGGGTAGAAGGAGTCAAGGGGTAGGAGGAACCCCTGGGTAATTGAGTGTTTAGGTTACAAAGAGTTTTGTTCATTGAAGAAGGGGTTTCAATTTTCTCCATATAGCTGTGGCAAGCTGAGAAGGAATTTAATCAGTATCCAAAACCAGTGAGATAAACTCCTGGAGTCATATGCTGCCAACAAGTAAAATTACCCTAATCTCAAGTTCCTTTTGTTCCCTTCTGTGGCCCAGGATCCGGTGAGCCTCTGTCATGCAAGCTAGCTCAGAACCATGCTTCTTGAGATGTGCCAAGAAGGACTGGTTAAAATAAGCTGGTACTGGAACTGAGAGGTGACCAACCATGATATTAAAAGCTTAGTTGGGTGTTTAGATTCTGGAAGTTGATTAAAAACCTTTTAGATGCCTGTAGGTAACTTAAAAAATTAATAAACTCAATTGTCAAAACAGTCTTTTACCTTTTCTAATAAGCAGGATATTACAGTTCCTCTGAGAAATATCCTTCAACTAATAAAAATACCACTGAAGGGGGGAAGGTAATAAAACCTTATTTATTTGTGTTAATTTTTAGAGACCTCGGTATAAAGTCTTGATTGGCCTGGAATTCAGTATGTAGTCAAGAATGGCGTCAAACAGATTATAATCCTCACGCTTTCGCACCCTAAGTGCTGAGACTGCATGTGTTTATCACCATGCCAACATCTAATCATTTTAATTTACACACACACAAAAAAAGAAAAATACAAAATAACCTGTAGTCATCATACACACAAGTAGGCATGGAGCTTGTGAAATATTAAATAAACTAAAAATATTGATAAAGCTATCTGGTCTGGTTCAAAAAAATGGTTCAAAACACATTGAAGCTAAGGATACAGAGGGCAGAACTCAAAACGACTCATGCATGATCATATTAACCTATAATCATCCAAAGAAACATGGTAATTTAATTAGATGCCAGGAAGTTTATTTACATGTCACTGCTCCATGTAACAAACGAACAAAAATATAAAGAAGTTGCTGGAGAAGAAAAAACCCTCAAGGTTTGTTTCACTGTGTCCTCAATTGTGGAGCACAGCAATTTCTCTAGCAGGAAATTAACACAAATCTTCTAAGTTCAACAGAAATATTATGGGTGGATTTCAGAATCTCTGGGTTCCAGTCTTGTCTTTGGCCTTAGGTAAATTACACTTACACGTGATACTGTGAATATAAAATTGATACCTTGTGCCCAATGAATTTTGCAAATACTATGCAAATAGTAAATAATTCTCTAGTTGTGTTCATCTAACTGAAGAGAATATTAACACTTTTATCAATCAAAAATTAACATATATGGAAAAAATTAATTTTTCAGTAGAGTTTCCAATCTTATTGCTTCTCTCTCTAATCCTGTACGATGACATGGTTCACCAGCCATAATAGGGATGAGTCAGATCAATGTTTTGACAAATAGATCCCTATTCAAACATCTGTGAACAAGACTGTATTACAGCTCTCCTCCCCACCTCCCACATATTAGTTAAATAATAAATTATATACTTAATTAGCCTAATGGGTGATTAATTGCTGTTACTTGTAAGTCTACAGAACTGCCTACACTGATGTTACTGTTTAAGAACCACAAAAAGGGTGCTGCCTTAAAAGCAATTAAACTTTTAACTAAATGTTGCCAGACAGAACCACGCAGCATCCATTAGTTAAACTACATTTTCATTCTTTAAATTTTAACAGCCACACCTTAAATGGTTTCTGCAATGAGTCAACTTATTGTATTCCAAGAGAATCATGCTATGACCTAGTCTCAACTAAATGTTTTCTAAGGATCACTGTGTTGTCATGGAGGCTGATGGTTAACATTGTGTTTGTGTTTGTTTGTTTGTTTGTTTGAGGTTTTCTTTATTTTATTTTGTTGTTTTATTCGCTTTACATATGGATCACAGATCACTGCCCTCCCTCCCAGTGCCTCTTCCCACAGTCTCCCCCCCACCAAACCATTCCCTTTTTCTCCTCTGAGAGTGAAGCCCTACCCTTTTGTGTATCTCCCCACCCCCCACCCCCACCCCCGGCCACTCCACCTCCCTGCACATCAAATCTTTGCAGGGCTAAGCCCTTCTTTTCCCACTGAGACCAGACATGACAGCTGAGTTAGAGGAACTGAACCCAGAGACAGGCAACAGCTTTAAGGATAGCCCCCACCCCCCACTCCAGTTGTTCAGGAACAGAGGAAGAACATGCTGCACATCTGATTTGTATGGCTAGGGGGCCTATGTCCAGCCCACATATGCTCTTTGATTGGTGGCTCAGTCTCTGAAAGCCCCCAAGAGTCCAGGTTAGTTGACACTATTGGTCTTCCTGAGGAGTTCCTATCTCCTCTGGGGCTCTCAATCATTCCCCCATTCTTTCATATGTGTCTGCAAGCTCCATCCAATCTTTGGGTGTAGGTCTCTGCATCTGTCTGAGTCAGCTTCTACTCGGTAGAGTCTCTCTGAGGACAGCCATACTAGGCTCCTGTCAGGATGCAGGAGATTTATTAATAGTGTCAATTATTGGTGCTTTCTCCTGAATTGGCTTCTAGTTGGGCCAGTTATTGCTTGGCCATTTCCTCAGGCTCTGTTCTAGCACCTGTTCCTGCATTTCTTGTAGGCAGGATAAATATTAGGTCAAAAGCTTTGTGAGTGGGTTGATGTCCCTATCTTATCACTAAAATTCCTGCCTGGCTACAGGAGTTGGCCTATGCAGGTTCCATATGCCCACTGCTGTGAATCTCTGGTAATGCCACCCCCATTGATTCATGAGATCCTCCCCTACTCACAGGTCTCTGCCATGTCCTCCTGATATTGGCCGCCCCCTATGTCCATGCCTCCCAGCTCCAGATTTCAACTCATTCTCATGGCCACCTGGCCATTTGGGCATCTTCCCTGTCTCTCTCAACACCTGATACTGATACTACCCTTATTCCCCTCCCCATCACTTTCATATGCTGTCCTCCCCCTCCCATCTGCCTCCAAAGACTATTTTATTGTGCCTTCCCTCTTGCTAAGCTTCTTCGGGTCTGTGAAGTGTAGCATGGATATCCTGTGTTTATGACTAATAACCACATATAAGTGAGTATATACCATGCATATCCTTTTGGGTCTGGGTTACCTCACTCAGGATGACATTCTCAATTGCATACATCTCTCTGCAAAATTCATGATGTCTTTGTTTTTAACAGCTAAATAGTATTGTGTAGGTGTGCCACATTTTTTTTTTACACAATCTTCAGTTGAGGGACATCTAGGTTGTTTCCAGTTTCTGGCTATTACAAATAAAGCTGCTATGAACATAGTTGAGCAAGTGTTCCTGTTGTATAATGGGGTATCTTTTGGATATATGCCCAGGAGTGGTATAGCTGGGTTTTGAGATAGAACTATTCCCAGTCTTCTGAGGAACTGCCAAATTGATTTCCAAAAGGGTTGTAGAAGTCTGCACTACCAGCAGCAATAAAGGAGAGTTTGCTTGCTCCACAAGTACTCCAGCATTTGCTATCACTTGAGATTTTGATCTTAGCTATTCCAACAGGTATAAGATAGAATCTCAGTGTTGTTGTGATTTACATTTCCCTGATGACTAAGGACTTTTATCAATTTTTATTGGTTATCTTATTTATTTACATTTCAAATGTTATCCCCCTTCCCAGTTTACCTTCTGCAAATTCCCTATCCCATCTTTAAGTATTTCTTAGCCACTCAAGAATCCTCTGTTGAGAATTCTCTATTTAACTCTGTACTACCTTTTTTAATTGGGTTATTTGGGTTTTCAGTGTCTATCTTCTTGAGTTCTTTATACAGTTTGGATATTAGCCTTCTGTCAGATGCAGGGTTGGTAAAGATCCTTTCCCAATCTATAGTATGCCAGTTTTTCTTAGTGGTAGTATCCTGTGCCTTAGAGAAGCTTTTCTGGTTCGTGAGGTTCCATTTATCAATTGTTTACCTTAGAGCCTGAGGCATTTGTATTCTGTTCAGTAAGTTGTCTTCTGTACCAATGAGTTCCAAATTTCTGTTCTATTAGAATAATTTGTATCTTGTTTTACATTGAGGCCTTTGATCCACTTGGACTTGAGTTTTGTGCAGGGTGATAGATATAGATCTATTTGCATTTTTCTACAGGAAGATAGCTAGTTAGACCAGCACATTGATTGGATATACTTTCTTTTTTCCATTGTATGATTTTGCCTTCTTAATAAAACAATAAAATGTCCATAGTTGTGTGGGTTTATTTCTGGGTCCTCAGTTATATTGCATTGATCAACCTGCCTGTCTCTGTACCAATGCCATGTGGTTGTAATTACTCTTTGTAATAAAGCTTGAGGTCAGGGATAGTGATAATTCCAGAAATTCTTTTACTGTTCAGGATGGTTTTCGCTATTCTGAGATTGTTGTTTTCCCATATGAAGTTGAGAATTTCTCTCAATGTCTTTAAGGAATTGTGTTGGAATGTTGATGGGAATTGCACTGAATCTATAAATTGACTTTGTTAAGATGGCCATTTTCACTATCTTAATCCTATGGATCCATGAGCATGGAAGATCTTTCCATCTTCTGACATCTTCTTCATATTCCCTCTTTAGAGACTTGAAGTTCTTGTCATACAAGTCTTTCACTTGCTAGTTAGAGTTCAATCAAGATATTTTATATTATTCATGCCGGGTAATAAAGTGTATTCTTTCTCTAATTTCTTTCATAGCCTGTTTATCATTTGTATAAAGGAGAGCTACTAATTTTTTTTAGTTAATTCTGTATCCAGCGACTTTGTTGAAGGTGTTTATCTCCTTTAGGAGTACTCTGGTTGAATTTTTGGGATTGTTTATGTATACTATCATATCATATCTGTAAATAATGATTCTTTGATTCCTTCCTTTCCATCTTGTATCCCATTGATCCCATCATTCAGGAGATGGAAAAAGAATCTCAGGAATAGAAAATACAATGTCTTAGAAGATTCAGCTGTCTTATTTCTCTAGCTAGAACTTCAAATGCTATATTGGATAGGGAGAGAGTGAGCAGCCTTGATTTGTCCCTGACTTTAGAGGAATCATTTTTAATTTCTCTCCATTTAATTTGATGTTGGATATGTGCTTACAGTGTATTGCTTTTATTATGTTTAGGTATGTGCATTATATCCCTGATCTCTCTAAGCCTATTAACACAAGGGAGTGTCAGATTTTGTCAAAGGCTTTTTCAGCATCTGATGAGATAAGAATGTTTTGTTCTTTCAATTTGTTCTTATGGTGGAGTACTTTGATGGATTTTTTATATTGAACCTTCCCCACATTTCTGGGATGAAAGCTACTTGATCATGGTGGATGATGTTTTTGTCAAGAACCAGCCTCAGCTTGGCTAGGTGTCCTGAGGAAGGGCTATTTAATTTTGGTTATCTAGGTTGGCATATATGGTTTTTCAGAGGTTACAATATATCTTTTCAGGCCTTTCTAGCTTGTGTTCTGTAATGTTCTTTTATATTTATAGACACTTCATTCTTTAGGTTGGGAATGTTTTCTTCTATGATTTTTCTGGAGAATATTTTCTGGGCCTTGGAGCTGGGGCACTTTACCTTCTGCTCCTATTATTATCTGGTTAGGTTGTTTCATGGTATCCCAGATTTCCTGGTATCTCAGTTTTATTGGATGTTTTATGTCAAAAGATTTTTAGATTTAACATTTTCTTTGACTGATGAATCAGTTTCTTCTACTGTATTTTTTGTGCCTGAGATACTTTTTTCCATCTCCTGAATGATGTTGCATCTGTTGTTCTTGTTCCCATCTCTAGATTCCCTGTCTCCAGGATTCCCTCAGTTTGTGTTTTCTTTATTGTTTCTATTTCCGTTTTCAGGTCTTGAATAGTTTTATTTATTTCCTTCATCTGTTTAATTCTGTTTTCCTGTACTTTTTTAAAGGACTGTTTCATCTTTAAAATCTTCTATCCATTTGACTATATTTTCCTGGATTTCTTTAAGGAATTTATTCATTTCCTCTTTAAAGGCATCTATCAGCTTTGTAAGGTTAAGGTCATTTTCTTGTGTTTCAGTTGTGTTAGGATATTCAGAGCTTGCTGTAGTAGTGTTCATTTGAGGGCTTTTAGCCATCTGGATAGCTTTAGTCCCTGGATATTCCTGTTGTAGTAGTATTGGGAGAGGGTTTAATCTCAATGATCCTGGTGTGACAGGCCTCTGATGGGTATCCTTTAGCTGTATGGTTCCAGATCTGCATGCCTGATGAAGGTGGGCTGAGAGGTGGCAGAGAATGGTAGTCCAACAGAGATAACAGGCTGCTCAGGGCAGTTAGGAACACTCCAGTAGACTCATTTGTCAGAGAAGATGTGTGCAGGATGGGAATCTAATTTGTATGTTTCTAGATCAGCAGGTCTGATGAAGGTAGGCAGAGAGGTGGTGGGATAATGAGAGTCCAGTAGGGATGGCAGGCTGCTCGGGAAAGCTGAGGGTGCCCCAGAGGACTCAGAGGGAAGCCTTGTTTATGTTTTCATATTTAAAAAAAAAACTAATGTTCAAGTACAATATAACACCATATATATATACATGTATACACAAACATGTTTGTATACATATAAATATATATGTATATATTGTGTTTTAAGAAAAATTTTGAATTACTCTTTGGTTTCAAAGAATTATAGATCCTACTTCTTGGTGATCTTTAGAGCTAAGCTTGTATAAAAGTCATTAAGCATGACTTTCAGACTAGAATATATTAAGGTCTGTAACATTGCAAATCAATTTCTACATCTGTCACTAACTAGTACATCTAATAACTACATTATTTTGTGCTTTCACTTGTTAGCCAAAATCATAGATTCTTAATTCAGATGCAAATAAAATATCAAATTTGAATTGTCTCTAATCTGAGATTTATCAGAAGCTTTCTTGAGACATTGAAAAAATAATAAGAAATGTAGAATATACATATTCTGTGCTCAGTTATATCATTGTATCAATACTAGGAATAAATTATACTTATTCACTGGACCTAAAATGAATTTTTTTTTGTGCCCAGTATTCATCAAAATCCTCTTCTTATGGTCTGTATGCAAGACATTTACTATTTCTACTAGCAGGAAGTTCAACATCAACTTTCCTAGAAAGAGTCCAAATCTAGGGCAGCATATGATTTCTCTAAGGTTAAGGTAAAAAAATGAAGATATTCAAAGTACACTGGAGAAAAGAAAGGCATACTCTGGAATCCTAACAACAGTGTTCAGATCATGCGAAGACCAAACTATGATCTAATACATTGGGAAGAAAATGAAGGAAATAGGGGCTGGAGAGATGGCTCAGTGATTAAGAGCATTGATGCTCTCCCAGAGGTCCTGAGCTCGATTCCCAGCAACCACATGGTGTCTCACAACCATCTGTAATGAGATCTGATGCCCTCTTCTGGTGTATCTGAAGACAGCTACAAGTGTATTCATATACATGAAATACATAGATCTTTAAAAAAAAATACCCACAAATTAAAAAAAAAAAAAAAGAAAGAAAGAAAATGAGGGAAATACAGAGAAGCAGAGAAAGGAAGTGCAATGATTCTGGACTGTGTAATAGTTGTGACACTTAAGGAGAGTATAACAGGTCATTGATAAGTGACAGAATGAAGCAATGCAGAGACTGACTGGAATTTTAACTCTCTAAAAATGTGATGCTTATTTTCAGCCCGTATTTTGGTTACTGATCTTGTATGCTAAAGATAAAACTTTGGCAAAGAAAACAAACATCAACTGATCAGTCATTGACTTGGACTTATTCTCATGTAAATTTAATATCTGCTGGTTCTTAAGGTTCAGTCTAGGAATTTCTTTTTAAAAGAATGTCATGTGCTTCTAAATTTTTGGTGTATTTCCTTAGTTCAATTCTTGGTCATCAATATCATATTACTAAATATGCCTTACAGTTTGGAAAATGCTGAGTCTGCTTTCCTTGAAGCTTTGATATGGACATTGTTCTTCTTTATCTTTGATATTCCATTCTCAGTCAGCCCCAATTTTCCAGTAGATTTTCACCACTGTAGTTTTATTTGGATACAGAAACATTGGATGGTCAATAAGGAAAGTATATACAGACCAGACATCTCAACAAAACCCTAAGTCCTACACTGTTAGAAAAGGCAGAGTCCTCCTTTTCAACTGCTTAGCAGATGTTTTGAAAACCCAGCTGTACTTTCAATAAATACCTGTTGGTGATTTTTCTGTCCATGTGTCTATCATATGCTGCTTGCTAATTCATGTTTTCCTTACACAGGCCAAACACCAGTTCCATCTTAGTGATCTGGATAACTTGGTCTCACATTTGTGAACTGACATAAATCTGTTACATAAAAGGCAAAGCTTTTCAAAGGTGGCTGTAGGATTACCTTTCATTCTACATGGTCATATGAAAATATGATCTTGACATCATTTTCCATGATAGATAAGGTCTGTGTAGTTTCTCCATGAAATCTGACTAGCTCTTTTGATCAAACTGTATAAGCAAGTATCACAGAAATGCCACTAGCGAACCTGGTTCTTAGTCATTCCTGCCTTCTTTTTGTATGACGAGATTCTTCTGAAGCACAAAACTATAATACAAGCAAGTAAAGTAGCTCAAGGATATCAGTTCCAGCTGTCTTCATGCTATATCATAGATCTTGAAGCAACACAGAGAGAATTGTTCAGTCAATCACGAGCTACTGGGCACTCACTGTTTTAGCTCTAGCCAGTTGTTGCTGCAACCCTATGAGACACCTGGACCTAAACACACCTATGTAAATGGTTATGATGGTTAATACAAAGTTATTTATAGGCACTCAATTTTTATCTGAATTGTTATTTAGCAATCAATGATCTTATAACCTGTCACCTACATATTTTTTTTTAAAATATGAAGCAAAAAGGTAGTTTTATTTGTTTCAATTGTCATTGCTGATTTGAAAGATTTGGGAAGTGTATGCTACTACTAGCATTATCTTCCAGAATTTACGGTGCTCACTTTCTTCTTTCTCAATTTGTTATGAGACCCTAATGTCTTACAAGGTCTAAGAGCAACCTGCTCGCACAAACAAGCTCTAACATAAAACTTCTGAATCTTGAAGGAAGGCTTATAACTGGATGCACCTCCTAGGGTGTGCCATATATCTTTGCCTAGATGCACCGTGCAGTGTATGAAATTGCTCTGATCAGCAGTAAAGTGGGTCCTACCATGTCCTTGCTGAACTTCTGCAAATTGACCTGCTGAGAACCTGATTAGTACATGGCGTCATGTCCGTGGATAGTGATTGGCCTCTTCTAGTCACCTTTCCTCCTCTTGCTTTGGAGTTGATGGCTATATCCCAAGCAATCTGATACTGGAGCAAACCATAAGCAATGGCATAAAAACTTCTTTCCTATGTTCATCTCCAGAGCGAATGCTGCCCATCTGCTTAAAGTTGTTCTGATAAAACTTATCAGAAGGATGAATTGTTTTCAGTTTTCCATTCTCTGGTTATGCAATTGTGGTATAACAGCATCTCATCAAAATGTAAGACTCAATCCAATCATAGCTCATTAAATAGAAACAAAAGATGAGAAATCTATCAGCCACAGGCCAGCTACAACCTGTTTTGTAAATAGAATTTATATCAGTTTTGACTATGAATATTTTCATGCCTCAGTCAGTGTGTTAACATTGTGGCAATGATAGTAAAATGCTCAAAGCACACATACACATACATATATATGTATGTATATTTGTGTTCAAACTATACATCAATATATTATAGTTATATGTATAATGCATTTAAATATTTTTACCTTATATTTTTCTCATCTATATGTGTACATAGTGTGTGTATATGTATCTACATTCTTTGTATGTGTGCAGGCAAGGGTGACATCAAGAGTTTTCTGTGCTCACTCTCTGCATAACTTGTTGAGCGAAGGCCTCTCATCTGAACCCAGAGCTCAATGATATGGCTACTAGTCTGGCTAGCTTTCTCGCCTGAGGCAATCTCCTGTTCCTACCTTTTGAGCACTGGAATGGTTGGTGGGCCACCAAGCCCACATATGCATGTGATGTGGGAATCAAACTCTGGTCTTCATACTATCATGGTGAGCACTTTAATCAGGGAACCATCTGTTTAGCCCAGCCTAAAATATCTGAAGTCTCACTGGAGTTTAATTTGTAAGTGCTTCATATAGGTAGCAATAAAAGACCTTCTTACTCATGTATGAAGCAGAGCTGTGAGATGAGAGGCCCCAGCAAAAGTTCATGGATGCTTGCTCTGGCAATGAAGAGCTCTTATTTAATATGTGGCCCTAGCTCTTTATTTGAATCTGTATCTACTTTATTTGCCTTTTAACTTTGAAGATTTTCCCGCTCAGGGCATGGGTTTTGGTTTTGTTTATTCTGGCTATGTGATTTGTTTTTTTACCAATTAAATAAAGATTTGGTAGTTCTGGCTTAACTCATAAGAGTCTTGTATCATTTGGCTAGTCCTCTTACCCAGCCACTGACAAAATGAACTAGCCTTAGCGGCTAAGGCCAAAGATAAATGTACAAGTAAAAATGTTTCAGTTAAGGGCCCCAAGCTACACTTGGATTAGTATAACTGATACTTTCTCCCACAGCTCCTGCTACTCCTCCCATGAAGCACCCCCACAACACACACATACATATACACATAAAGCTGTAAGTGAATGAGGCTTCATAGCACTTTTTCGTCACAAGCAATTGTGTGTCTAGTCAGATGAACTAATCCTCAGTATTTCTCACCCACCCATGGTGTATGTGAACTAACTCAAGACTGAATATGATGAGTTTGAATTTTACAATTCACTCATATAACACAATTATGTCGAAGGAAAGGAACTTAACCAGGCACGTTGCATCATCTGGTCGAATCACCTTTGAGGATCTGGAACTTGAGCTTGGAAAACAGATGGCAGTGACCTGCATGAGAGGAACCTGATGTGCTGCTGCTCACTGAAAGGGAGTGTAGGAGATTCTCATGGCCAGTAAAGCATGTGGACTCCCAGAAGCTGAAAGTAGTTGTCAAGCCAATGGACAGTGAAGAAACAGAGCTTTCATCCAGACAAGTATGAGGTGAAGAACTCGGCCACCCTGAGGACCTTTGAAGCAGCTTCCGAAGAAGAACCAGAAGAGAGATCGCCTTGATCTCAGCCTCGTGGTTTCCTAAGCAGAAAGGCATACCATCATAAACCACTGAACTACTGGCTGCAGAAGTGGTAACACCAGGTCACTTCAAGCCATTCCACAGCCTAGAAGCAGTTGCAAGACAGACTTAATTTGCTATGCAATAGCAGAAAACTAATACAAGGATTCAATTTCCTCATATGTACAATGTGAGTTTACAACTTTCTGTGAAGGGTGGGAGTGTTGTATGGGTTAATGAAATAACAACAGAAAATTCATTGCATCACCAAACACTTAATAAGTATGCATTTTACTGTTTCATTCCTCTATTTTAAAGATGTTGTTAATCAATATGCATGTAATTCATCCACCCTTAATCAGCCTTGACTCAGACAAACAAGGATGATGGAAGAAATTCTGGATTGCACAGATTCACCAATAAATATTAATGATAAAATAAGTTAAGTGCTTCATCTGGAAAGTGGGCCAAAGGCCACATGAAGAGGAAATTTCTGGCTCTAGAGAAGAAAGAGGTAGCTCATGTGATTAAATATAATGAAAATGTTTTTTATAAGATTTCACACTATAGATTATTGAAATTATAAATTTTAACAAACCTGTCTCTACTATAAAGCCATCACAACATTTATTTTATAATAATGTGCTGGAACAGAATGAAAAATTTTATATCTGATGTTGGAATTATATTGTCCTCGGTGAATTATAGCTCCACAAAAGTCCCCTTAATACCCTAGCACACAACTGTGCCTGAAGACAAATGTCTTTACAGAGATTATTTGGGTAAAATAAGAACATCAATGGCTGTTACACTTACGAACTCATAACAATTATAATTATTTCACAAGATTTGCACAAGATTGGTCTCCTCAGCTTTCTGTCATAGAATTGGAAGGTGTTTACAATGTGACCACAAATATGTTCTTTATTGATGTAGGATTGTTAAAGTGCCCATATTCCTGTAAATAGCCCTTACTTTTACTCCTTACTTCTAATAGTAACCCTAACTCTCTCTCTCTCTCTCTCTCTCTCTCTCTCTCTCTCTCTCTCTCTCGCTCTCTCTCTCTTTTCCTCCCTCCTTCCTTCTGTGGCTTACACTCTCATATACAACTATATAAATAGAAAAAACAGTGTTTAGGAAGAGACAGAATCCTAGTGGAAGATGAAGAAAGATTGGAAGGATTACTCCTTGTAGTGTGACTATGACCAAAATATATTATATACATATATGAAAATATCATAATGGAATCCACTGCTATAATTAATATATGCTAATAAAATAAATGCTAAAACAATGAGGATAAAAGGTACAAGAAATAAAAATCAATAATGGCTTCAAAGTGGGTCCTAAATAACAGAATTAGTATCTCTATAAGAAGACAATATTAGAACTCATGATGGCAGAGGCCATGTGAGGATTCAGAGGCAGAAAGCTAGTTGTAAGCCAAGAAAGGAAGTCTCAGAAGAAATCAATTCTGCTAGCTCCTGGGTCTTGAATTTATAGGCTCCAGAGCTGAAAAAATAAATTTCTGTTATTTAAAGCATTCTGTCTCTGGTGCTTTGTTGTGGAAGTCATGGCAACCTGATACAGACAAGAATACAAATTCAATTTGAGAGTACATTAGTTTTTATTTGGGAGGATTTTCACCTAGAAAAAAAAGGCTTTCTTTACTAATAGCACTGTATATTGATCCTTACCAAGAAGTCTACTTTATATTTCCAGAGATGCTGTACTTCAACATTGAAATGCCTGAAAATAAGACTTTCCCCATAGAATATTCACATCAGCTATATTCTGAACCAATGTAAACATTTTTAGACTATCACATGCTTACTGTCCATTTTTTCATTTACAAATGTCCACATATTGTTGCAGATATTAAAATGAAGCTAATGAGGCTACATAGTCACACTAATGCCTTCTGCAGTTATATACTGTAGCACAACAGTATATGTTTGTCATGTGTATGTCATACGATTGTACACTTTTCAACAGTTTGTTATGCATTCATTTGCTGGACTACAATTGGCACCTACTTGATCATTTTAAAATGTCAATCCTTTTTAATCATCTTGCATTGAGCTTTAGCTTTCTAACACTTTGAAACAGCAGCAATACAGACACTTTATTCAAAGTATGATTGAGTAAATAATTATGTTTGGTCCCAAGCATCTAGCCTCGTTTGTGATATTCCATCATATATCTTGGTTACTGGAAATCTACAGCGTTATGTCCAACATTAATCAAGTCCTTGGTGCTCAGAGTCAGTATATGTATTGATAGAACTTGCTGCCTGTGCAAGTGAGAGTCCAGTAAGATGACACAACAGTAAAGACATGTAGTACTAAGGCTAATACTAAAGTCAACCCACAAGGGAGACTGAGAGTTGTCCTCTGACCTCAGACCTCTGACGTCTGACCTCTACATGCATTCCTTGGCATGTGTACACCACCATACATGCATAAACACAGCAAAACAGTAGATGATAGATGATAGATGGTAGATAGATCTATAAATAGATAGATGATTGATTGATAGATATAAGTATCAATATTTGAATAAGAATGCAACCCTTTTGTCCACTCTTTCTGACACTTGCATTCACAATAGACACAACACACACACAGTTGAAAATAAAATAAATCTTCACAAAGTATCTTAAAACTGAAAATAATTCTTCCTATTTTTAAAGAATTGTGATATAAATACATTCAATGACTATATCTTACCTTCATGCTTCTAGAATTAATGTTTTTAATTCACATATTACATGATTTTTTTCACAGATAACTGATTGTAAATACTCTGAAGAATAACTTTAAAATAAAAGATATAGTAATGTCCTTATTATGTCCAACTACATGTGCAGTCATAATGTAGTCTATAGGCCTTTATCTGAAACAGCTAAGGAGAGAAATCTCCCAAGATTTTGTAGGTTTTATAAAGATCTGACTATGTTACCCTTAAATAAACACT
Organism: Montemys delectorum; assembly: GCA_019843815.1. NCBI lineage: Eukaryota > Metazoa > Chordata > Mammalia > Rodentia > Muridae > Montemys > Montemys delectorum. Next base: position 28,470 of record JADRCD010029084.1, read on the forward strand.
GGACACATTGTACTCAAACATGCTAATGTCTAACCTGTAAAGCATGTTAAATTTTGGCATCATGGAATAAACAACTATGTTTAATGTCATGTCATGTCTTTCCATCTTCATTATTAATAAGTTAGATGAAAATGTAAGTTAATTTTTTTT
>JADRCD010029138.1:0-12319 GCA_019843815.1 Montemys delectorum
CCAAGACAGGCTTTCTCTGTGTAGCCCTGGCTGTCCTGGAACTCACTCTGTACACCAGGCTGACCTCGAACTCAGAAATCCACCTGCCTCTGCCTCCCAAGTGCTGGGATTAAGGGTGTGCGCCACCACTGCCTGGCCCTCTTTTTTCTTCTTTTGCCCCTTCTGGGGATTGAATCTAAGACCTCGTTCATGTTGGCATGCTGCCACTGTATAACAAACATTAACAGTATGTATTAGATTTGGGATCCATGGGAGGTATGAGTGAAATAGCAACACCACAGGGGGCTTATAGCAGTAGTGAGAGCACGCTTGCAGAGTGTTACATCAACTTTTGCCCGGAAAAATAAAATAAAATTAACAGGAGTTTGGAGGACGTTGATTCCAACCTTGATGGGTGATATTGGGGATGGGTGAAGATTTCAGGAGAGGAAATAACCTCAGATGGAATGAAAATATCAAAAGTAGAGTTGGGAAAGGAGTCTGAAGCTGTTAGTGAATCGCTGGTGTTGGAGGAATGGCTCAGCAGGGAAGAGCACCGGCTGTTCAAGAAGAGGACTCAGGTTAGGTTCCCAGCACCCATGTGGCAGCTCACAAGTGCCTGGAACTCCAGTTCCAGGGGATATGACACCTTTTTCCTGTTTCTGAAAGCACAGGCACACACAAAAAGAGAGAAACAAACGAGCAAATAAATAAATAAAAATTAATGGATGAGGACTTTGCTTTCTTATAAGTAAAAGAACAAGTTACTTGCGATGGCTTTTAAACATTGTGAAGACGCTGTAAACATTGCTTATATCACAAAGAATTTCAATGATTACGTTCACTTGGTACGCACAGTAGAAGTGCTTGAAAGCACGAACTGCAATTAAGGTTCAGTTATAGCGCTGTAGAGAAATCAGCAGATGTAGAGAGTCAAAGGATGCAGCGAACTATCTTGTTTTATTTCAACAAATTTGCTCAGCTACCCATCACTGGGGGTCAAAGGAGGCACCAAGTCAGAATGTCCTTCTGGCAAAAGGTTTATTCCAGCCTATGGTGCGGTATGTACGGTCTGAGGTAATGCTGTAGGCCACCCACAGAAAGCAATGGTGTCATGGTCCCATAGTGAGGGGGAAGTGTACCACAAGAACGCCCCAAGTTGGTTGACATTTCCAAGTTGAGTTAAACTTAGTGTGGGCTGGGGCAGGTGCTTTAAAAGTCCCAAGCACATTTTGAGATAAAGGGAGATCTGGAAGATTCTGCAGGACAATGAGTCTAGTGAACATTTGATTTCTGTGGAGTGCCACTGCTCCCTGGCCTATACCTAAGGTCTTGAACTAGGAGGCATGAGCTTTCTGCCTTTCTGCAAATAGAGTAGGCGTACCCCAGGAGGAGCTGGCTGGTTGGAGGTCCTACATCAAAACAAAGTGAGCCATGAGACAGACTCCTGAAAGCACACACACCATGGAAAATTGCACAAGCTTTAAATCTGTTTTTTTTCCTTCTCTCCTCTTCCTCTTTCATTCGTTCTCTTTCTCCTTCTCTTCCTTCCTTTCTTTCTTTCCTTTTCTTTATGGAATTTTTTTTTTTTTTTTTTTTTTGGTTTTTTGAGACAGGGTTTCTCTGTGTAGCTCTGGCTATCCTGGAACTCACTCTATAGACCAGGCTGGCCTCGAACTCAGAAATCCGCCTGCCTCTGCCTCCCAAGTGCTGGGATTAAAGGCGTGCGCCACCACCGCCCGGCTCTTTATGGAAAATTTATTGCAACTCTCCAACTGCACGTTACTTCCTTTTTTTCTTTTTTGGTTTTTCGAGACAGGGTTTCTCTGTATAGCCCAGGATGTCCTGGAACTCACTCTGTACACCAGGCTGGCCTCGAACTCAGAAAACCACCTGCCTCTGCCTCCCAAGTGCTGAGATCAAAGGTGTGCCACCACCGCCTGCCTTGCGCATTACTTTTTTCTTTTTAACGTCTTGCTCTGTAGCTCCCTTGGCCCTTTTTGCTCAGATACAGCTCCCTTGGCCCTTTTTGCTCAGATGCCAAAGAGCCGGGCGTTGGCACGGGCCATAAGGAGGGCGACTGGCAAAGCCCTTGAAGTTCTTCTCTTCTTCTGTGACAACGCTGGCCTTTTCCTTTTTGTATACGTTCCGGACAGGCATCACAGGCCCTGTCAGCGGGGTGGCCAGTTTAAGTTCTTCAGCAGAACTGTCTCCCTTCTTTGGAGCAGAAGGCTTCCTGGGGAAAGTGTGAGCTTGGAGCGCTACTCCTTCAGGCGCTGCGCGTTGGCCTGCAGCGATTCCTTGGGTCCACAGAGATGCAGATGGTGCGAGCCATTTTCTTGTGGATACCAGCCACCCTGAGTTCCTCCAGGCTGAACCCCTGCCAACGTGGACCTTGGTGTAGCATCTAACTGTAGGGCAGTCACCTCACGATGGGCCTGATGGGACCAGATGCTAGACGAGGGGCAATGAGGGGCGCTTTCGTCTTGCGTCTGTGGATATTTTGTTGTTGTTGTTGTTGTTGTTTTGTTTTGTTTTGTTTTGTTTTGTTTTTCAAGACAGGGTTTCTCTGTGTAGCTCCAGCTGTTGTGGAACTCACTCTGTAGACCAGGCTGGCCTCGCACTCAGAAATCCGCCTGCCTCTGCCTCCCATGTGCCGGGATTAAAGGCGTGAGCCACCACTGCCCCGCACATCTGCAGATCTTGCGTGCCGGCTGCTTGAATCAAGTGTCCATTCACTGCTGCCAATCCTTGGGGAAGTGGGGCTTCAGGATCATGCCATTCTGGCTGGGCGCCATGGCTGCCTCCTATACAGGAGAACAGCCGAGCGGAAAGGTGTTTCTCCTCTTTCTACCCTCCCTGACACTCTCTCTTGACACATGATATCATGTACTCAAGCTGGCCTTGAATTCCGTACGTAGATGCCTGCTTATGACCTTGAACTTCTGATCCTTATGCCTCTATCTCCTGCTAGGATTACAGGCAAGTGCCCTCAAACACTATTTGAGAATTTATTTTCACAGAGATGCAATCATCATACAACTAGGGAACGGTCATCTTTCAACAAAAGATGGTGAAACCATTGACCAGATTTCAAAACAGAACATTCTCATTCACTATACAAATATTCATTCCAATGAATACTAGATTTAAAGGTACAAAAGAAACTTTATATGGTATCTATGAAGAAAGATAAAGGAAATTTCTGCATTGTTTAGAAATGGCTTTGAACGAACAGTCCTCGTTCGAGCTGGTAAATATGGACTTCTCCGGGTGCATCTGCAACCAGGAGCCTACTTTCCACACAGAGTTAAACGTAGAATTGACTAGACATTCCAGGACCAGTTTTCCTATTGTCATCGGAAAGTTTAAAAAACCAAATACTACCTCCATCACAGAGCCCTCCGTGTATTCATATCTATTTTCATAAATAACACAGATAGCTACATACTGATAGAATTAACTAGACACCAGAATTACTATAGACATGTATTTTCTAGGTCACTGCTTAGTCCAGAAGCAATGAAGCTTCACCAGTTAAAGGACACTCAATACTCACATTCTGCCTTCTAAATCCGTTTTTCAATAGGAAGTACCCAGGCTCCTCATAGAAATGGCTAGGGATAGATAGTGAAGGCAAACTACAAGGTAAGCATTACTATCGGACAGTACAGGAAGCATTGAGGAGGTGGCAGCAGCAAGAGCTGGACGGAGTTCAGGCCATTCTGGACTCCATAAGACCCTATTATAACGGAGAAAAAAGGTAGAGAGACAGTAAAGGGTAAACTGATAATTAGGGGCTGAAGAGATGGCTCAGTGGTTAAAAGCACTGACCGCTGTTGCAGAGGACCTGGCTTCATTCCCAGCACCCACATGGCAGCTCACAACAATTTCTGTTCCAGGCGATCTGACCACCTCTTCACTCAGACATCAGGAGAAGTGGCTGGGCATGTGTTAACAGGCACAAGAATAAAAAGCATAAAAATTGAGGAGCGTTGCTCACTCTTCAGGGGTTTTCTTCATTTATGTGTTCAGGGCACACCGAAGGCTGAGGAAAGCACTGAGAAATGACCCGTGGACCACGCACTTTGGGCATAAGCAGTATGGAGAGAGTTGGGAAAAAAAAATACACACAGAGACACACATACAAAGAAACCCTACCCAGATCTTCCTCTCTTATACAGAACAAAATCCTTATTCCATACGAGAAGAGCAACCATTACTACAGCCTCTGGCCAGGTGTGAAAGCCATCTGACCCTGGTGAATGAACAAGAAGGGGTTAAATAAAACAGCTCTGGGAAAAGGTAGAAATAAATGAGGTAGAAATAAAATTAGGGGAGGGAGCAGAAGGCAGAAGTAGGAAGGACCGAAGGACATCGTTTCCAAGACTAAGATATCATAAATGAAGCAGATGAGGCACACTCCCTGCCAGTCACGAGGCTAAGGAACATTACACAGCACCACCAGTTAAGGCTTACTACCGTAGTGAAGACAGTGCCATGGAACAAGAGCTCTGAGACACAGCACAAAAGTCACCTGAGGGTAATAGAGTTATTTAGGAAACCAGAGGCAAAGACTCCCTGTTGAACACCCTACAAAGATGCATCACTCCGAGAAAAGCAAGCCTCAGCTTCAGCTCCAGAGCAGTAGGGCAGAGGCTTAGGCCAGGATGAAGAGACACAGAGCCCAGAAAGACATCCTCAAGAAAACTGATTAGGAACACAATGGAGGAAAGCCAAGGCCTAAGGATGCTCCCCATCACAATAGAGAGGTTTGTGGAAAGCACCAAACAGGAAATTCGAACTAGCTGAAAGTGTTAAACTGAAGAGTAAGAACCATAGACCAGCTTAGCAGAGAAAGCTAGTCTGACTCATCACTCAGTCTGCCTTATGTGAAAGCTCACTAGTAGGAAGTGACAGACTGAACAAGAGAAAAAGCTTGCAAATTAAAGGAACTATCCATGAGTCTAACTTAATTTAGAAGCTTACGTATAACCCCATTTTCCACAGGGGAGCAGGAAAGTGGGGGATGTTTACACTTTAGGTGAGAATAGTAAAGTCATTTTTATGAGAATTCAATAAACTTAAGAGAAACATAGAATTGGCTAGGACTCTCTGCTCAGCCTATAAACCAGTGGTCCTCAAACTACCATGGGTGACAACCCCTTTGGCAAACCTCTACCTCCGAAAATATTTACATTGCGACTCATAATAGTAGCAAAACTACAGTTACAAAGTAGCCATGAAAATAATTTTATGGTTGGGAATCACTGCAACATGAGGAATTGCGTGCAGCATTAGGAAGGTTGGGAACCACTGCTCTAGACAGACAACTGCTTGGGTACTATTCTTATGGAATATTACATAAAACCTAAGGGTAAGGCAATGATGTAGGACAAAGGTGTATCTAAGTATATATAGTTTCCAGCTTTTCTCCCTGTGACACAAATTAGTTTAATGAAAACCTAAGGAAAAACCAGGGATGGTGATGCATGCCTTCTGAGTTCAGGGCCAGGGGGTCTACAGAGTGAGTTCCAGGACAGCCAGGGCTACACAGCAGAACTCTGCGCAGGCGGGGGGGGGGGGGGGAAGGAGGAAAAAAAAAAAAGAAAACACAAGAAAGAGAATAGAGGTAATTATTATATGCCTCAGCAGGTATGAGCTTTATAAGCAGATAGAGGTAAACTTTCCTAGTATCTTCTACTCTCATTTGATATAGTAAGCACAATAAGCGCCATGTATGGGAGTGGCCAGTCTTGGACTTCTTCATAGGCTTCAAACACTACCTTTACAAAACGATATAAATTTATTTGAGTCACATTTTGGAACACTGTTACCAAGAGCCATGGGAGAGATGGGGGAGACAGTTCTATGTGCAAAGTGCTTGCGTGAGGACTCGAGGTCAGATCCCAAGCACATCTTTAGAAGCACAGTTCAGCAATTACGGATAGAGACAGATGGCTCCCACAGGCTTGCTGGCCAGCTCCAGGTTCAATGAGAAACCCTGTGTGCATCAGTCACTTTTCTATTATTGTGATAAAATGTGGCCAAGGCAACTTATAGAAGAATGAGTTTATTTGGGCTTACAGTTCCATGATGGAGTGGAGGCGGCAGGCAGCAGGCAGCGGGTAGCAGGTAGCAGGCATGGTAGCTGGAATAGCAGCTGAGAAGTTGAACATCTTCAACTGCAAGCACGAAACAGAGACAGTGAAGTCAAAGGGGTGCAGATCCTTAAACTCTCGAAGCCTGCCTCTCTAATCTTTCCAAACAATGGCACCGACTAGGGACCAAATATCCCAATGCCTGAGACTATGGCAGATATCTCATTCAAACTAACACATTCTATCTCAAAAACAAAAGGAAGGTTGGCTCAGCAGTAACGTGCATTGTCTGATCTTCCAGAAGATGTAGGTTCATTCCCCGCACCTATAAGACACCTATAAACAGGTGTTTTACAACTGTCAATAGCTCCATCTCAGAGGACCCAGTTTTCTCTTCCTGCCTTCCCTGGACACCCAGCACACAAGTGGTATGTAGACATACATGCATACAAGATACTCTTTTTTGTTTGTTTGTTTTGTTTTTGTTTTTGTTTTTGTTTTTGTTTTTCAAGACAGGCTTTCTCTGTGTATCCCCGGCTGTCCTGGAACTCACTCTGCAGACCAGGCTGGCCTCGAACTCAGAAATGCGTCTCCCTCTGCCTCTCAAGTGCTGGGATTAAAGACGTGAGCCACCACTGCCCGGCAAGATACTCTTACCTATCAAATAAATAAATTTAAAGACTGCTAGGCAGTGATGGCGCATACCTTTAATCCTAGCACTTGAGAGGCAGAGGCAGGTAGATTTCTGTGAGTTCGAGGCCAGCCTGGTCTACAGAGTGAGTTTCAGGACAGTCGGGGCTACATAGAGAGATCCTGTCTCAAAGAAAAAAATTAAAATTAAAAAACAAAGTGGAGGGGCTGGAGAGATGGTTTAGCGGTTAAGAGCACTAACTGTTCTTCTGAAGGTCCTGAGTTCAAATCCCAACAACTACATAGTGCCTCACAACCATACGTAATGAGATCTGACGCCCTTTCCTGGTGTATCTGAAGACAGCTACAAAATAAAAAACAAAGTAGAGAGCAATAGAGAAAGACATCCGAAGTCAACCTCTGATAACATGAGATGCGTATATGTGTGTGAGTGCGTGCATGTGCCTGTGTGAGCAAACACGCACACACATACACACACACACACACACACCACCACACACACTAGTGCCTGGGACAAAAACAATCGATTAGCACGTAATTAATACAAAGTAATGGTTAGATATGAAAACAAGAGCCAGAGATTAAATTCAGTGTTGTTCTCCGCTAAGAGTAACACTGAGGTTGTAGTGTAAGGACTAAGCACATTAGCTGAAGTCTTGTCAAATCATTAAATGAAAAAAGTAGACCATACCAATAAACCCTAAAAAATAGGGAGACACACTACTCAAAATCGCTACGATGAGCAGGGTATAGTTCATCAAGCCTCTATCCCTGCATTCTGGAAGCTAAGAAAGAAGATTGCTGTGAGTTTGAGGCTAGCCTAGGCTACTGGTGATTTCTAGGCTAGCCTGTACTACAGAGTAAGACCTTGTCTCAGAAACATCCTCTAATAAAAGAAATCACTGCAACATATTACCTAAAATATTCAAATTTCAATAAAAACCTGCAAGATATACAAGGAAATGGGAGAGTAGGATTTGTATAAGGAACAGAAACCTTAGTGATAGAAAATGACTTAAGAAAACCCAGTTCACACCAGATGCCTCCGACAACAGGAACTAGAAACTGCTCAAACCGTTTAGGGCATGAACCCTGAAAGCAACAGCTCTGAGTTCTATCCTTGGCCAGAAACTGGGAAATGTCCTTCCTCCTGTCTTGTCAGGAGACCAGAAATGCAAAAATGGCCATTATCATAAGAGAAAGAGAAAATACTTTACGAATACAGAGTTAAAGAATAGCTCCCAGAGCACCCCACACTAAGTCTGACCAATGGACCCTACAGGCAAGCGTGATGCTGATGTTTGCTAAATTAAGACAAAAGGAAGTAATTTCTTGGGAAAGGGGAATTCCCATAGTTGGGGTCTAAGTCAAAGATGAGTGGAAGCACATTTATCAACGGTAGAAACCAAATTCATGACATAAGGCCTTTACTATGCATGACACATCATCAGGCTTAGTCTCCTTTCAACACCAGCTCTTCAGGCAGGCCTCCTGGCTCTTGTTTGTAATCCGTGCAGGAGAGAGGCTGAGTCAGGAGGAGCGCTGCAAATGTAGGGCCCATGGTACATGCCATGTAGCCTGTGCTACAGAGTAAAACTCTGTCTTTAAAACAGAAACAAACCAACAAACAGGAAAAACCTCAGCTTTCCTGAAACAAATGAAAATCAAAAGCCACTCCCCAACTATTGGTCCTGATAACCAAAACCAAAGAGAAAGCAAACAAGTAAAAGAAAATCAAAAATACAAATCAGTATCGCTTGGGTACAAAACCTATAACAAAATATTACATTAAATTAAATACCACGTGAAAGGAATTTGAGCTTGGGCCATATTTCAGTGTTCAAAATGTTTTCTGCATACGTGTGAGGGTTTCATTAGGATCCCAGCCACCATTTTTTTTTAAGGCAGTGTGACAGCATCTGTTAATTCAGTGCTGGGAGGTAGAGATGGTCTGATCATAAGGCTTATAAGAAGAGAACATACTACAGGTACTACAGGCAAATGTAGTTTATTGCCAGAGCACGGAGGGAACTACACATGGTGAAACATACCTGTAATCCTAGCCCCTGGGATGCTGAGGCAGAAGGATTGGGACTTCAAGGGTAATCTAGACTACAGTTAAGACTTTATCTTAAATTAGAATGAATGAATGAATCAATCAATCAATTAATGATTTTTTTAAACCTGGGCTGGGAACATAGGTTAGTGGAGAGTGCTTGCATAGAACGCTCTAGTTTTAACCCCACCATTGCTGAAGTAACACCATCTTGTTTGTCCTGATTTTACCCTGACTCCACTTTGTTCAGGAACTTTTTCAGCCCCTAATCCCCTAAAAAGTCGGATCCACCTTGACATCATACTTGGAACTTTCCACAACCCCGACCATAACCAGATGAATAACCAACATATCAGCTGAATGTATAACCAAAAGAAACGTTACCAGGTTCCCCTGACCCACATCTGCCAATGATGTCAATGCAGTAATTCCCCTTACAAATGCAGTACCTTTGAGCTTTAGTGTTCTTTGGGCCAAGGATCTGAGCTCTGTTGCAAGCTAATAAAGGACTCTAATTTCGTCTTATATGCACAGTGTTTTGAAACTTTCTTGCTTGGGTTATAACTGCAAAATAAATTTTCCATGCCAACAGTTGAAAGAAGAAACACAATCATACCAACAGATGCATTTTTAAAAATCCAATATTTATTTATTATTTATGTGTATGCATCATTTTGTGTGTATATATGCTCATATTATGTGCATATATGTGTGTGGAGGCCAGAGGTTGATGCTGTGTCATTTTCAATCACTCTCAATGTTAGTTTTTGAGACAAGGTCTCAAAGAACTTAGAACCCATTATTAGGCTAGACTGGCCAGCCAGTGAGTTACAGTAATCCACTTGTCTCTGATATCCCCACTCAACTTGGAGTTATGATTGCCTGCCACCATGCCCAGTGTTTATGTAACTCAGGTGCTCCTGTTCCAAGCACTTTACAACGGAGCCTTTTCCCAAGTTCCCTCCCAATCAATGTTCTTCCTTGATAAAAATTGTCAGTGGAGGGGCTGGAGAGACGGTTTAGTGATCAGGACTGATTCCTGTTTTTGTAGAGGACTGGGTTTCAGCTCCCAGCAGCCATTTCCAGCATCCATAACTGATGCTGAAGGTCCTTTGTTACACATTCATCATCTTGCTATTGAGGCTCTATAGTTGGGCTGCTTTTTCTGTGGTTATATAAATGAAACTTTATAAAAATTTCAATTTATAAAAAAAAAATTCAAAATTCAATTTCTTGTGCTTTGTTGCTAGTACATTAGTACTGATTTTTTATTTGAGACAGAATCTTATCTAACCCAGGCTGGCACCAAACTCACAAGTTAGCTGAATCTAATCTTGAACTCCTTCCTGATCCTCCGGCTTCTATCTCCCAAGTATTATTAACTCCAGTTACAGGGAATCTGACACCCTCTGCTCTCCGTAGGCTCCTACATGCATGTGGTATATACAAACTCATGCAAACACACAGAAATGTAACTAAATACATCTTTTTAAAAAAATTCTCAGCTAGGGGCTGAAAAATGGCTGCCCTTCCAGAGGACCCAGGTTCAATTCCCAGCAACCACGTGGTAGTTTACAAACATCTGTAACTCCAATTCCATAGGATCTGACACCCTCACACAGACATACAAGCAGGCAAAACACCAATGTATATGAAATAAAAATACATCATATATATATATATGTATATATATCCCCTCAGATAAATAAATAAGAATAGAAGGAAATGCTACCACAATGAAGTATATGCACATACAAATCACATAAATGCTTCAAGTCTGAAACTTTTCTCTTAAGATTATAATAATACAAAGAAGATCTTTGCCACCAGTCAAAAGCAATGGTGGTTCCTATTCATGCAGTAATGTTTGAAGATTAGGAAAAACAAAAGGGAGGGGAGACAGGAAAAATATTCAGAAGTCTGATCAAAACTGAAGCCACAGCCAGGCAGGTGGTGCACGCCTTTAATCTCAGCACTTGGGAGGCAGAGGCAGGCGGATTTCTGAGTTCGAGGCCAGCCCGGTCTACAGAGTGAGTTCCAGGACAGCCAGCCAGGGCTACACAGAGAAACCCTGTCTCGAAAAACAAACAAACAAACAAACAAACAAACAAACAAAACAACTGAAGCCACAAACACAATTGTCTAAGTAGACTATCCCAAGGAAACTTGGGTGCCATAGCTCATCTCCACAAGGACTCCCTGCCTCAAAAGAAAATAAAAACTGTAAGGGCTTAGACTGTAGCTCAGTGGGAGAGCATTGCCTACCATGTTCCATTGTGAGTTCCATCCCTAATACTGGGGAGGAGGTGTTTAGAAAAAAAGAAAGCCAAAAAAATATACAAAAGAATAACAGTAGATTGTTTTATCAAATTGGTACTAACCAAGGCTAGTAATAAAAATCAGTGTGAAGGCTGTGTGGAGCACATGTGTAATCCCAGCACTTGGGAAATGAAGACTGGAGGGAGGAGCAGGAGTTCAAAGAAAGACTCAGCTACGTGGGGAGTTTGAGGCCAGCCTGAGTTACAGAAGATCCTATCTCAAAATAAAACAAAATCAATGTGCTAATATGTTAAAAAACAAACCAGTATAAACTGAACATTTGTAAAGTCTCACTTACATAACAATAGGAAAAAATTGACTATTATAATGCGACAATAGCAAAGTGATAAACGTATAACAAACTACTATATGCTGAAAACTAAAACAAAGCAAAGCAAAAGGGGCCTTCATGAAATGTGATGTTCCCAGACTGACCTACAGATGAAAAGCAATCCAAAACTCCTAGCAGAAAATTTACGGACACTATCTTAACTGTGTCAGAAATTTATAGACGATTTCTGCTTTACAGTACAGAATGCTCAGAGCTTGAAAACTGTCATTCTAGCCAGGCATGCTGGTACATGCCTTTAGCCCCAGCACTCAGGAGGCAGAGGCAGAGGCAGAGGCAGGCAGATCTCTTTGAGTTTGAGGCCAGCCTAGTCTATATAGTAAGTTCCAGAACAGCTGAAGCTATGTAGAGAGACCCTGTCTTAAAGACATAAACAATGATAAAGCAAACAAACAAAAAGCCTGGGCACAGGGAGAGCAATACCACGGAGAGTCCAAAAATTCTTCATGATTTCTACCTCCAGGACTACTACCAGGTTTTCACGATGAACATCTAAGAGAAACCCCATATGCTTAGGAGGGTACAACCACCTTCAAATATATTCAGCCATTTCGAGATACATAAGAGTGTTCTGTACTGAACAAGGCTTCCACTCAAAATAAACTGCTTTATCAAAGACTAATGGAGATGGAAAGGGGGACAGACGTATCTGGGTACTCAATTCCAGCCTGAAGTTTCCAACCACATCTCACTTACATTGAGGAGGAGAGATAATTAGGAGGGTAGGCAATTGTACTTCACAACCCAGGAGCACAGAAGCACTAAAAGACAGAATAACCAGGGGCATTCAGAACATGTCAAATCCCCACATATCTACTACCACACCGCTACAGGCCTATGTACTGTAGTTCCTTTTACCGGTTA
>JADRCD010029145.1:0-13899 GCA_019843815.1 Montemys delectorum
ACCTTTTGTTTAACTTTCAGAGAAAAATCTGTAGAAAACAAAGCTATTTTAAGTATGATAATTTCTCTAGTAAAAGAAACATTTTGCATGAAGAGGAAAAGCATATAAATATTTCAATGTTTGATAAATATGACTATTTTTTGTATCTGGCATGCATTGTTTTTATTTTTTAGCTTTCCCTAACAGAAGTAGTAAACACATATCAGCTTGTAAGCCTTTCTTCCAGTTTGTACCTTCCTCCACTTTGAGGAAAGGCCTACAATACAGTATTGACATTGCAAAATTCTACAACCTAGCATTTTGTGCTTATAGATTAAAAGGCATTTGAAGGATTAAAACATGAAAAATGGGGAGATTCCAGAGAGATATTTCTCCTCATACCATTTAGTCCCTTAAAAGCATTTGCCTAACTCCAACAAATAACATTTCCCACATTTTATTAATCCAAACTCAGTCATATTTCCACTTACGTTTGTAAGGTGCTTATTTTTGTTTTTTCGAGACAGGGTTTCTCTGTGTAGCTTTGGCTATCCTGGAACTCACTCTGTAGACCAGGCTGGCCTCGAACTCAGAAATCCACCTGCCTCTGCCTCCCAAGTGCTGGGATTAAAGGCATGTGCCACCACCGCCCGGCGAGGTGCTGATTTTATTGTAATTTAGTTTTGATTTTTCATGGCAGGTTTTTACTGTGCTACCTTGGCTTTTCAAGAACTAACTCGATAGACCAGGTCTGCCTTTGCCTCCAGAGGGCTGGGATTAAAGGTATGTTTGCCTTCACTCCAGAGTTCTGAATTCCTTTACTAGTAAAAAGTAGAAAATAGTCACTGAATGAAGTAAAGAACATTTTCTCTTACCTAACATATCAATACAATGATTTCTCAGAATTACTAATAACGGATCATTTGAGTGATGAATAATTAAACACTGAGAGTGAACACTGAGTGTATAATTATGGGATTATAAGGGTATTCATGCCTTAATAAGAAATGCAGAACAGAATAGGATCAATTATAATTTAAGCCATATGAAAATGTTATCACATAAAATTAATTTTCTTAAATGAAGCAAGATTCTTTCTTTTGAGAGGTGGCTAGTCTTCTACCATATATTTCCCTATGGACATGGTTACAACAGTATATAATGTAGTAGTAGAAACCAATTATTTAGTTAACTCATTAGGAAAGATTAGCTAATTAAAACCACCATCACCCATTGATATCTTGGAAAACTCATTTACTGAGACAATGGGATATTAGATGGGTTGAAATTGTTAATGGTTAACAAGAAAAATAAGAGATACAGAGCACTCCATAGATTCTGATAGCTTTATGAATTTTCTCAAAGGAATGAGGAAAAAAGGAGCCAGTATTTAATAACAATTTTCTGCTTGCCAACTGTCTACTCTACAATAATACGGTTGGATTTATTTCACATGAGGCCAAATAAAACATTAACTGTCTTAGGAGATATGGGAATAGATGAGTCAGTGATCAGGGAAATCATTTCTAAGTTGGTAGTTTGGAGCTGTTATACAAATTTCAGCTGTCTGTGCAAACATCGTCATTGTAATGAGAGCAAACAAGCTGCAAGTAATAAAAAACTTAGTGTAATAGATAGTACTTTCTGGACACAGTGATTAATAAACTAAAACCCTGTTTTTCAGAAAACTCACATTTTCATTAGAATGTAAGTGACTTTATTTTGTGGTCAACAGTGATTCAAAGGAGGCCAGAATGAACTGATTGGTTAATCTGAATCTATTCAGAAAATTATGGGAGTTGTATCCTTAATTCTATTTACTGTTTATTCATTTGTATATATTGCATCATCTCAGAATCCCTAGAAGAAGATCAACTACTTCATACAGTATAATCTTTGTAATGTATTATGGAGCTTATTTTCCAAGTATCTATACATGTTTATACTCATTAAGAATACTGATTTATAGTCCCTCAGTTGTTTTTGTATTGGCTTTTGGTACCAGGGAAAACTTTGCTTAATGGAGTATATTTGAAAGTAATCATTGAGATGAGAGACCCTTTTGGACTTTTCCGAGATGGAGGGCTCCAAAATTAAAAGGTCAGCAGTGTGGTATAAAATGAGAGGAGTTCTTTAAACATGGCTTTGAACAGAAGCCTGAAAGACAATTTCCATGAAGTCAACAATCATATAATCTATCACTCTGATTCTCATAAGCAAAGTAACACTGAAAAGGAATCTCTTATATTCTCCAGCTTAGTCTCAGGATCCGTAATAAGTAGCTGTCTTAAGGTCTTAGAATTAATCTTACTGCTTACTGGGTGGTATAAAAAGCTAAGTACCCAAGAGGCAATGGCTTGTCTTCTATATTACTTTTGAGTGTGAATATTGTGACCAGAACATTTGTGTATGTGTGTGTGTGTGTGTGTGTGTGTGTGTGTGTGTGTGTGTGTGCTGAGTTAGGTGTGTGTGGATGAAGTGATGACATCTAGTGATCACACAGTCTTTATCCTTTTGGTCTCTACTCTAGCCTCAGAAAATAATTACTCTACAACCATTTGGTTTCATTAACCCTGACTGAGGTCACACTGACACATTTGAATGGGCATACCCAGTCTTTATTTTTCCTGCAATAAAAGCTGTTGTTCATACCATAAAGAGGCACATCTGTGAAGATGTGTCTCAATCACAGTTGATTTCTAGACCCTTAGTCTGTCTTCCTGATATTAAAGGTGTCTACATTCTGCACTAGAAAAGAAGATATCAGATGAGTCTTGGCACTATATAAAAGTAAAAGGAATTCTCTTGAACATGTAGTAAGGTCACCTAGGATACACGTGATTGGGTACACCACTGATAATATTTTCAGAGAGGATTAACTGAGGAGAAAAATCTTGCCTAAGTGTATTGAGATCATACCATAGCCTGAACTTAGGTAAGGCCCAAAATTCCTCTCTATTTCTTAGTATACACATAATAAGATGATCTGTTATAACATATTATGGTCCTATCATGAAGATTCCCTACAATAGTATATTCACCTCAAACTGTGAACCAAAACAAACAAAATCCCTCAAATCCTTCTTCAATTTAGTGGTTTCAGTTAGGCTTTTTGTTACAACAAACAGAAAAATTACATAATACATTATTCTATCCGTCTTTACTTTCCCAATTCAGCTTCTGGTAACCAACATTCCACTATCTGTTTGTATAAGAATGACTCTTAAAAAAAATTAAGCATATGACCTTTCTTCCAGCCCACTGATAACCAGGGCCAAATTAGTGGCCAGATTCCTGCCCATACCTACGGCCTGCATGTCTCCAAGGAGATCCATAGAAATCAAAGGCACAGGTAAGAATACCCTTACCCACCCTTCTTCTGGCCTGCTTCCTACCCAGGCCAGATTAGCAGACAGATACCCACCCTCATGCCATAACCTGATTGCCTTCTAATAGGTACACTGTAACCAAAGGCACAGAGCTCAGCTGACACAGGCCCAACTACTCTTTTGAGTTACACCTTCCTACTTGTCTGCTTCTCCATCTTGGACAGATGAGCAGGTCCTATAGCCTCCCATATCCTACAGCCTATCTGCCTCCCAAGAGGCCCAAAGTAACCAGAGACACAGTCTTCCTGTCTCTGAGGAAAACTGCAGCAATCAGGGACACAGAAGGCCTGCTCTAACATGAGACACAATAGGCCCACCCCTACCAGAATCAGCACTACTGGCCTCCTAATCAGAGACAATGAGGCCAGTTAACACCAGAGATAATTAGATGGCCAGAGGCAAGCACAGGATCATAAGTGACAGAATCCAATGAAAAGCTGCACTACAAGTATCCAGTTCTTCAACACAGAAAGCCCTAGATACTCCCAACATGACTGAAAATAGAGACAATGACTTAAAATATCATCTCATAAAGATAATAGACACCTTTAAAGAGGATATATAAATTACTCACTTAAAGAAGTCCAGGAAAACACAGGTAAACAGGTAGAAACATTTAAAAGGGAAGCAAATAAATTCCTTTAAAAAATATAAGAAAATACAGTCAAGAAGGTGAAGGAATTGGACAAAGCAGTCCAAAACCTACAAAATAGAAACAATAAGGAAAACACAAAGGGAGGCCACCCTGGAGATGTACATCTTAGGAAAGGGATCAGGAGTTACATATGCAAGAATCACCAACAGAACACAAGAGATAGAAGAGAATCTCAGGTGTAGAAGATGCCACAGAGGATATTGACACAACAATCAAAGAAAATGATTTTCTAAACAGATCCCATATACCAAAATTAAATCAATTTCAGGAAAATTCTCTAAACAGTCCCATAAATCCTAAGGATATAGAAGATATTATTAAAAGTCTCCCCCGAAAACAACAACAACAACAAACAAACAAAAAAAACAAACAAGCAAACAAACAAAACAAAACAAAACAAAACCAAGCAAACAAACAAACAAAAAATAACCTCAGGGCAAGATGGTTTTACTGCAGAATTCTACCAGGCCTTCAAAGGAGAGCTAATAAAGGTACTCTTTGATCAACTAGACTTCACAACATAAGAATCTCAGATGGCCAAGAAGCACTTAAGGAAATGTTCAAAGTATTAAGTGATCAGAGAAATTCAAATCAAAATAACCCTGATATTCCACCTTACACGAGTCAGAATGGCTAAGGTCAATAACTCAAGTGACAGCACATGCTGGCAAGGATGTGGAAAAAGGAATACTCCTCCATTGCTGGTGGGATTTCAAGCTGGTACAACCCCTCTGTAAATCAATCAGGCAGGTAGTTGCTCCAAAATTTGGAAAAAGTTCTACCAGAAGGCCAGCCATACCACTCTTGGTCATATACCCAAATGATACCCCACCATACAACACATGCTCCATCATGTTCATAGCAGCCTTATTTGTAATAGCCAGAAGCTAAAAACAACCCAAATGTCCCTCAACAGAAGAATGCATACAGAAAATGTTCTACCACTGCATGACTAATACAGAACTAGAGGCTCACATCAGTCCATTGGACTTGACTAAGTACAGGATCCCCAATGAAGGAGCTAGGGAAAGGACCCAAGGACCTGAAGGATTTGCAGCCCCTTAGGACAAACAACAATATGAACTAACTAGTACCCTCAGAGCTCCCAGGGACTAAACCACCAACCAAAGAGTAAACATGGTAGGATTAATGGCTTCAGCAGCATATATATAGCAAAGGATGGCCAAGTCAGTCATCAGTGGGAGGAGAGGCCCTTGATCCTGTTAAGGTTCTATGCCCCAGTGTAGGGGAATGCCAGGACCAGGAAGTAGGAGAGGGTGGGTTGGTGAGTGGAGGAGGGGGGAGGAAACAGTTTTTTTTTTTCTTTCAGAGGGGAAACTGGGAAAGGAGATATCATTTTAAATGTAAATAAATAAAATATCTAATTAAAAAAAAAAGAAAAGAAAATGGAGTACTACTCAGATATTGAAAACGACTTCACGAAGTTTTCAGGCAAATGAATGGAGTTAGAAAATACCATTCTGAGTGAGGTATCTCAGACCTAAAAGATCATATATGGTATGTACTCACTGATTAGTGTATATTAGTGAAGACATACAGAATACTTAGGACACATCCCACAGACTATGTGTAAAAGGTAGAAAGGCCCAAAGTAAGGATGTTTCAATTATACTTAGAATAGGAAAGGAAACAATCATGGGAGGCAGAGGGAGGGAGGGACCTGGGTACAACATGGAGGGAGAAGTGGGAGAGGGAGAAGAAAAGGGGAACAGGATCAGGTATGGGTAGGGGGACCTGAGAGAAGCTCAGAAGGCCAAGAGAATGAATGGAGATAAACATCAAGGGATGGGATGTGGGCGAACCCTCTAAATAGTACCAGGAACATTGGAGGTAAGAGACTCTACGTACTCATTTGGGGTGACCTTAGACAAAATGCTCAACACTGGGGAGAGGGAACTCGAAGAGGCTACCACCACTAGATAAACAAGGCCTCAAGCAGAGGGACAGGTTTATTAACCCACAATCAAAATTTCTGGCCCAGAACTATTTCTATCTAAAAGAACTATAGGGACAAAAATGGAGAAGAAACTAAAGAAAAGGCATTCCAATCACTGGCCCAACTTGGGATCCAATATCATGGTAGGACACCAAGTCCTAATGCTATTATTGATGTGCTTACAGACAGGAGCCTGTCAATTCCTGTCTTCTGAAAGGCCCTACCAGCAGCTGAGTAAAACAGAAGCAGATACTTATACCGAAGCATTGAACTGAAGTAAGAGACTTCTGTGATTGAATTAGGAAAAGGATTAAAGAAGGGGAGAGCAGCCCATAGAAAGACCAGGAGTCTCAGCTTACCCAGACTCCAGGCATTTCTTAAGAGACTGAGCCACCAACCAGAACTGGCCAGTCTGAGGCCCCTGGCACTTACATAGCAGAGGTATTCCTATTCAGTCCCTAGTGGGAGATGTTCTTAACCCTTGAGTGACTTGAGGCTCCATGGAAGGAGGGAGGCCTGGTGAGTTGGGAAGCAACCTCTTAGAGGCAAGAGGGAAGAGGAATGGGATGAGGGACTGTGGTGGAGGGGGACTGAGGGGGAGAAATAAAGGGAATGTATATAAATAAAACAATAAAAATTGAAAAAAATAAGCATGTATCTTATCATTTGAATACTGGATGTTCCTCAGAGCTCTAATATTGAAAGTTTAGTCACTAGATAATGGAGCTATTTGGAGATGTGGTAAAGGTTTTAGAGAGTCAGGGTATTTAGAATAATTTTCCTGGGGGTATATTTGAATGTTATCTTGATGTAGGCTCCTTTCTGTCTTTTTCTGCTTTTTTTTGTTGTCATGATCTCAGGCATTTTTATCTTCCCTATGATCCCTACAATTGTGCTCTGGCTTAACATGCATACATCAGCCCATATATTTCCCAATGATAACAAACTGAATTGTATGAAATTGTGAGCCAAAATTAATTTTTACTTCTTTGAATTTGTTATTTCAAGTATATATCATAGTAATAAAATAAAATTGTAGTCAGTGAGATGTAGATGAATTTTAATCTGGGAGCATGGTTGCTCTGACAAGAGATCATATCCAAATTCTTTCCAGATCTATATGATCTGGTCAGAATGCAGGAATTCCCTGAATTTACAGTATGATCTGGCTAGAATACAAGCACACCCTTAGTACACATCTTTACTTCCTACCAATAAAGGTAAGGTTTGTTTTTAGAAGGAAGCAGCCATGTTTTAATGGGACATCAAATGAGGGGCAGAAAAATGGGATGGATGAGAGACAGATTGAAAGAATATGTCAGAGATAGGATATGCCCAACTCTTATGAGAACAGCATATAAAAGAGAGGCTACTTAAAAGCAGCACAGGAGAGAAAAGGTGGAGGATATGTGTGTGTGCATTGGAATTTTGCCAGGAGAGTTTTGCAGAGATAAAGTGCAGAGAGAACAAGGTAGAGAAAAGTGAAGACAGAATGAGATGGAGAATAAGGAGTCACAAGATTAGAACATATTGATAAAGTTAGCATGGGGCCAAGCAGAGCAATTACATGAGAAGCCTAGAGAAACCCATTTGAATTAGTCAGCTTAGAAGATTATGTTATACACAAGGTAGAAATTTCCAGGCCTAGGCATAGGGATAGTTAGAAGAGAAAAAGAAATTTTCTGGGCTCATCGTAAGCCATGTATTTGTACAGTTTGGTACAGCTCCCATCTCATCCCTTAATCTGAGGAAATAAAAGCAATATTTACAATGAGACCATGCAACCTTTTTTTCAGTACCTATTCTGTTTTTACTTCGATAACATCTAATTTCATCTGTAGTTTAAACTGCCAAAATTTCCTATTTTAACATTGTATAATTTCTACATGTTTATTCTTAAGTTGATAGACACTTCAGATGCTTTCATACAGCAGCTATCATGACTAGTACTAAAATTTATTTCAAACCTTAGCAATTTATTTATTATATTTATTATACTTCTTTGACTATAAACTTAGAGTAGGATTACTCAATAACATCATAATTCCAGTTTTTCCATTTTTGAAGAACTTTCACACTCATTTTGAAAGTACTTTGTGATAGTATGAACATTGTAAAAAGCTTCTATTTTCTATAACCTAAGAACATGAGGTATCACTTAGCATTTGACAATAGACATTTTAATAGTCACAAGGTACTATATCACTATAGTTCTATCACTGCATTCATAATGATCAATATTGGCTATTTTAATGTATCCTTTGTTATACATTCATACTTATTTTTCTAAAATATTTGTTCAATTTTGTGGATAATGAAAACTTTTCAATTTGATGAAATCCTTGTTACATGTATTGCTTTTTATTTGTTTGTTTGTGCTTTAATAGCTATAATAAAAAATTATTTCCCAGAACAAATTTATAAGAAATGCATTCTGTATTTTCTTCCATCATCCTTGGAAATGTGTCTTATAATTAAGGCTTTTATTAAGTTTGTGTTATTGTGGCTAACTTTGATGTAGTATGAGATAATGGGGCTGGGCAGTAGTGGCATAAGCCTTTAATCCCAGCACTTATGAGGTAGAGGCAGGCAGATTTCTGAGTTCAAGGCCAGCCTGGTCTACAGAGTGAGTTCCAGGATAGCCAGGACTATAGAGAGAAAGCCTGTCTTAAAAGAAAAAAAAATAAAAAACGAAAAAACAGAACAAAACAAAACAAAAAAGATATAATGGTATACACCCAGTACTCTATAATCAATGTTTAAAGAAACCATTCATTTATCAGTATGTATACTACAAAAATATGAGTCAAGAAAAAAATCACAATTATAATAAGATCAAAAATTTTATTTTGAAATAATTTCAATCATAAAGTCAAATAAATTTGACATAAAATTTTATCCTTTTCATAAAAGACATTGAGTAAAATATAAATAAATACAAGGAAATCTGTAAAAATAGATTAGAATACTTAATATTATTAGAACATTAATATTATACAAAGTAATAGATCTAATTTCCCATGTTATTTTCTATCTGTACATGGGAGCAAGTACAGCAAGAGAAACATAGAGGAAAGAGCAGTAAAAAGAAAGATTAAGATAAATGGACACAGAGTTAAATCATCAAATAATACAGATTCAGAATATTCCCAATATATCAAAGGAAAATGAACAATCAAATACTACTGTTCTGCTAAAGGCATGTGGTAATAAAATGGCTCAACTACATTCTGCAATACTCATAGATCAGTGCCTTGTTCAGCCATCACCCATTTGTTGCAGACGATGGCTATACAGAGATTCACAACCAAACAATATGCAGAGAATGATAGACCTTGAAACAGAACCCTAAAAGAATGTCTTCATCAAACCTCTCACCTCAAAGCTGAGGGAAATCTACAACAGATAAGAGAGAAAGAGTGTAAGAGCCAGAGAGGATATAGGACACCAAATAATTAAGGCCCTATAGACACAGCAGGGCTGGTGCACACATGAACTCACAGAGTAGCATGTAGGTGTACTGCTTTTTTGTTTTCCTAATGGGCCTCTAGATCAGAAGTAGATACATGCTCTCATCCATTAACCTGAAGCAACTGCTAATTGATAGCCAATTGCAAAGGAAAATGTAATTTTCTTAAAGGGAGCCTCATTGGGAAAACAAATAACTCTTACATGTAAGTCTCAGTTTTATTTTTGTATTATAATATTAAGCCAGGGTTTCATGTTTTGTGTTACAGTTTCTTTGAATATGAATTATGGTTTCCTGTTTTGGATTTTTATGAGATTCCTCTGTATACAAATCCATGTGTCTGTGTGTCTATAAGTTTCTTGTGATTTTTTTCTTTGGATCTTTTCCATATTTGAGAGTTTTGTCATATTACAGTTTGTGTGTTTATTTCTCTCCTCTTATTTAAATTTATTACTCCTTTGATTTTTATTGGTTTTCTAATGAAAGCAAGAGTGTGGGTCAGATAAAAAGGGGGTAGAGAGGAACTGGTATTAAGAAGTGGAAAAACAAAAAATTAATATATTGTATGGAAGAAAATCTATTTTCAATAACAGAAAACAACAAAACAAACTTATATTTCTGTTTTAGCCTCCCTGAAGCTAGCATAACAAATATTCTATTATGATTGATTTATTGGAATATTTATATGGACAGTCACCAGAAAGATGGACCCATATTCATTTTTACTTGTGATATCTTTATCTGCCTTGGGTACCAATGTATTAGAAAATGGATTTTGAGTGCTAATTTTAGAAGATTTCAAGACAGATTGAAATGAACTGTTCTTTGAATACTTGGTAAAATTCTACCAATGAGGTTTTCATTGATGATTTTCTTTATTGTATTTCATTGATTTTTTTTACATGTATTGAGTCATTTGCCATGCACATTTATCTGTTCACCATGTGCTTCAATGATCCCTAAAAATAAATGGAAGGTAGCATTGGATCTTCTGGAAGTGGATTAACAGTAATTGGGAGCCAACATATTGGTGTTATGATTGAATTCTGGTCTTCTGGAAGAGCAGTAAGTTTTCTTAACTGCTTAGCCATCTTTCCCTTCATAAGAATTCTTTTATTATTTAATAAATCTCTTTACAATCTGTCTACTTAGTGTCTCAATTTCTTTTTGACTCAATCAAAACAGGTTGTATTTTTCTTAGTGTATATCCAGTATTTTTTTAAAGATTATTCCATATTGTGACAAAGATTAAACATAGTACTCTGAATTATAACTTTTAATTCTGTAAGTTCTGCTGCAATTTTATTTAAATTAGCAATTTTATTTAAATTATTAAATGTTTTTATAAAAAATTAACTTACAAAGTGACAAGTTTGTCTGCTCATATTTTTACACAGCTTTTTTACAAACTATACCTTTCTTCATCATTAATGTATTAATTACTATGAAAAACTGATATGGGAATTGTTTGGGGTAGCCACTAAGTTTGACTATATGGTGTTCATTTGAATTTTTGAGTAGTCTGTTGAATAGATGAACAATATTTATTTTATTATCCACCAACACTGAGATATTATTATTATTAAAAACTTATATATTTTTATTTTCCACAAAAGTCTGTGAGCTTGGGGAATGTTAGACTAAATGAAACTATCCAGGTTAAGAATGAAAATTATGGTCTCTCATATATAGAATTTAAATACATTAAAATCTACAGAATTAGAGAACAATGTTGTGGCTTACAGAGTTTGATAGAGAATGGAGACAGAAAGAAAATAGATTTGAAAAGGAAACTGCAAAATAAGTTCAGAGGTATTTCTTCTTCATTTTTAAGACTTACTTTTTATTTCATGTATACAAGTACACAGATGCTGTTTTTAGACACACTAGAAGAGGGCATCTTACCCCATTACAGATGCTTGTGAGCCATCATGTCATTTCTGGGAACTGAACTCAGGACCTCTGGAAGAGCAGTCAGTGCACTTAATCACTGAGCCACTCTCTAGTCCCAGAAATCTTATTTATAGCATGAATACTCAAATTAGTAAAATTATACTGTACTGAGGATTTGTAAAGTGAGTTTACTTTAGCCATTATTGCCTTACATACACAGAGAGCAACCCTGATAGATGATAGAAATGTTGAATTGTTTCAGTAACACTATTAATATCTCCATGGGTGTCAAAAAGCTTATTGGTAAAATTTAACTATGAATGGTAAAATCTGTGTTCATAATGATCTATCAAAACTTGACCTGGTATTTACAATTTAATATATATTTTTGTATAAATGAAGTAAACTGAAAAGGCAACTATGTAACCTTCTTGAAAAGCTAATAATAGAGACAGTGAAAAGCCTACTAGTTTGAAGTAAAGGACTACTACTTCTGAAGTAGAGAGAAATAGGCAGAAAAGGGAGGATTTATAAGATAGTGAAACTATACTATGTAATAAAACAATTACATATACAACACAAGTCCCAAATTTTCAGTTATAAAGTAATAATAATAGGATACACTCTGTGTAGAGATTAAAGAGGGACATAATGAGACGTTTCAACACTTTTTGTACTTTTAATATTTAGTTTAAAGCAGTATCACTTGTTTTCTAAATTGCAGAGGATACACTGTTAAACAGGTATTTAACATGCTCTCATTTTGTTTCCTCAAAATAAATGTGGTTCAGAGAAATCTGGAGAGTATTTCTAAAATAAAATGTAAGATATTCAGTAATTTTACAATTAGTGTTTGGTATTTTATAATACCCTGAAATCTTACTCATTAGTAATCAGAAAGAAAACTCATGAAAAAGAAGCATTCATTAATAAGAAAAATATTTCCTAAAACTCAGTTGACTTTTGTAGCATATACATATAAAATCTTGGCTAGAAATTATACAAATGTATGAGTACTGTGTGTCCTTAAGAAGAAAGTAAACAATAGCCTTTCTAAGTACAATGAAGTTGTCTTTAGTAAATTGTTCACATATGGCCAGAAGTTAATCAGTTCAGTTTACAACTAGGCAGTAGCCTATAGGTAAGTCATTATAAAGCCATGTACATGATGGGAATAAGGGGTAGACTGAAATCCATTTATAACCTCAGAGATAAAAAAAATGAGAATATTGATTTGTCTCACAAAATCCATGATGAAATTTGCCAATATCTCTTGGCATAGTAATGTTGGGAGATGTTTTATTGAGCAACAACAAAAAATAAACATGTTTCTTTGATTAGAAAAAAAATCCATAAAGCTGTTTTTACTTTTCTGACTGTGATTCATGAAACATAAACTAATAATGAAACAACACATAATATAAAAATGTGTAATATCTTACAAATGTAGTTTTTAGTTTGAACATGACTTTAAGGAGATTAGGTTCTTCATTTTTTCTTCACGTTTTGCTTTGTTTTCTTCTTTATATACTTGTTTTCATTTTCAAAATGTTTTTAGCCTAACTATCTATATCTGATAATTCTAACTTTGATCATAAATGATCAGTCATAAAGATTTATCATTTAAAGTTTGGTGAGTCTCAATGAGTAAAAGTATTTGCCTGATGATGTGAGTTTGAAGCTTCAGTGCACATAGCAGCCACACAGGGAGGAAAAGTGTTTATAAGCCCACTGCTACTCTTGGAAGTAGTGAAGCAGACACAAAAGATTCTCTATAAACTTGTGGGTCAGCTAACAGCATATGTGGTGCATTAGCAAAAAAGAAACTCTATCTCAAATAAGGTAGATAGTGATAACTGATACCCAAGATTTTCCTGTGATATGGCCATATGTGATGTGGCACAGGCATGTTCCCATTCAAACACACTCATATAGGTCTACACATATATCTCCAATATACAGATGAATAAATTTTCTTCAGTAAGCACACATTGTGTTTGTGAAGATTACATATATAGTGATTAACTCCCAGATACAAAAAATGGGTTGGGGTCACTAATGGAACAAAAAATCACCTCCCCTTGAAGTCATTTAACCAAAATCTAGTAAATCTAGTAAAGATTTGACTACTTCATATTCTCTGCATTTTCTAATATCTGTCTGTCTATTATACAAATCTGAAGAATTCTGTCTTTAAATCTATTGGTTTTTGTGTCTGAGACTATCCCTGTGTGAATGAATGTATTTTCTCTGTGTTCTATCTCTTATGTATATCTGATTGTTGTGTTACTATAAATTTCTATTCATTTCTGTCCCTGACAAAGGGATTCAATTTGTCATTATTGAATAGCACAGAAAGCATCGTATTGAGTAGGATTGGGAAAGTTTATAGAAATCTTTAACAGAGTTTTGCAAAAGTTTAGTCACTGTCTCCCACTGATCCCAACTGATACAGACAACAAAGAGTACTACAAACATCATCATTTATCAACTAATATTCATAAATGATAAATAAATGTTTTCAACTTTTATGGTAGATTTTAGAAGCTTGTTTTCA
>JADRCD010029152.1:0-12489 GCA_019843815.1 Montemys delectorum
AGAGAGAGAGAGAGAGAGAGAGAGAGAGAGAGAACCCTTTCCTTTGTTTTTTGTTTTTTAATTACTGGAGTTTTCTAAGAAGGCTAAGAACTACTAATTGCTTAAGGAGTTGGGAAAAGGTAAACAATCTTGGCCCTGGTTGACAAGTACAGAAAGCAGTGACTTGGCTTTTGGTAATTGCCTTGGGTCTAGCAACAACTGGAAAGAGTAGAGAGCTCAGCAGAACCCCCAGACTGACATCTGCATGTTAATGATGGTTTTGTGCAGATTGCCTTGCATCCATGAATAAGCCATCTTACTATGGGTAAGTAGAGTCAAGGAAAGTCAAGCAGATCATGGGTTTGTTGAGAGGATTGAGATGTGAACTCTGGCCTACACAGTTCAAAGTCTGGGCTTTCAGCACAAAACTGCCTTTTAACTTTCTGAGCTAAGCAAGAGGTACTTTTAGTCCCTCCTACCCTGTTGGAGGTGATGAAAATCAGGATCCAAATGGGACTGCATAAAGCCAAATCAAAGAGTAAATTAATGGGAGAACCTGGGCTTGACTTTAGGACATCTTATTTCAGTGGGATCGGGGCTCCTTAGCAATTTGCCTCAGGTAAATGAGGGTTTCCTGTAAGCATAGCTATTGCATCTGCTCTGCATTGCCAGTCTCTCCTGGAACATGGGCAGAGTTCGAGGACACAAGGGGAACTGTAGGAATGAATGAGAGAAGACTAGCAGGAGAGTGACTTGACCTCAAGAATGTTATTGAGAGGGAGAACTGGATTAGAGGTAGAGAAGTTTGTGTCTCAGGACTCTTTACCCAAACTTTTCTAATTGTAGATAGTCATATGATCTTTTTATCTTAACCATGTCTCCTAAGACCAGTGGGCCCTATTGGAACTCACATGGCAGTTCTCACTGGAAGCTGAAGGAATGACAATTTCTTCTCTAAGCTTTAGTTCAGTCATTCCCATGCACAGAAGGAAAGTTAAGTCTAGCTGACAAGAACCTATTTCCCCCTTTGCTTTCCTTATATTATTTCCCTTAAGGTCTACAGAAAGAGTCTGATGAAAGGAACAGAGGAGTTGAGAATTAAGGAAGTTAAGTGATTAGTCTTCAATCTGAGTGGGTATCAGAGCTGGGATTTGAACTATGATCTGTTTGATTCTACTTGTCTGCCCCTCACAAAACATCTATATTATAGTCATCAGGACACAATTTGGATTTTAGATCCAACTTGATCACCTAAGTCCATTTCTTTTTCTATTCAGAGGAAAAAAGAATGGACCAGCAATTCTTGCAGGGAGTTTAGTTAAATTTCTTGAAAAATTATAATCATGTTCTACGAACCATTTCACAAACGGAAGAAAAAATCAGCCCTTTTGTGAAGTAATTAAAATGTCATAATCCCAATTTTTCACATATTTTCGTTTTTCACCTTGCAGCAACATAGTAGACCAATTAAGAACTTCTAAATCTGGAGATTTTGGCCTTTAAAGGTATTTAAATATGCCTTCAACCTAAGACAAAAAAAGGAGCCTTTCAAGTATGTGGTTTGTCTGGTTAAAACTCTCTTAAACAACATAACACTGATGATTCAACTTGTGTTCTTTCCAGGCTCTCATTTATCCAACTATGGCTTTAAATGTCTCTCAGCTGTGTAGGTTGTAAGTCCATATCACCTAACCACATGGCCTTGGGAAGTAAATGCTTATTTCTGACTTAGGAAGATTGCCTTATTGCTAAACTGGTCCCATGTAGCTACTCAACTGACAGATTGTCCTGTGATAAAGTGGCTAGATAATATAGAGGGGATGCTTGCATTTCAAGTTTCTTAGCCTTAAGGTGTGGCATTGAGAATAATTATGAACAGAGTAGACAGAATCCAGTGCTAAACCAGTTTGAATCTACTTGATCCTCATAGCAATGGTGGTGTAGGAAAGGTTTTATCAGTGAATTCACTCGTGCGCTAGTGTGGCAAGCGTGCATGTGTATATGTGCATGTGTGTGTGCGTGTGTGTATGTTTGTTTGTTTGTGTGTGTGTGTGTATGTGGCTAAAAATGGAGGAGGAGGAAAAGAAAGAAAGGGAAGAAGAGAGGAAGGGAGGGGAGGAACGAGGAGGGAGGAAAGAATGGATAAAGACTGAATTATGAGGGGGATGCTTTGTTCTACCTCATCAATTTGGGTGAGAGTAGAAAGAACAGGTCTAAGGGCAGCTCAAGGGTGAGATTGTCTTGGGGTATGGTGCCTGATGAATATATATGGATGAAAGTATATTCCACTCAATCCTGGAAGCAGTGGGAAGTCTAGCTGTCTTTAGAAAACTGTTCCTGCATGAATGAAATTGCTTTGCAGACAGTTTAGCAGTTTGACAGATCACTAAACCTGGAAAGGAAAGGGAGGGGACAGCAATGATTATCGATGTGTCAAAGAAAAAAATTGTTATGAGCCTTGATTCTAGATAAATCACTGACTAGGTAGCAAAAACAAAGTCTCTAGGTAAAAAATAAAAACAAACAAACAAACAAAAAAAAACTGCCAGTCTCAAGCTTCGTGGAGTACCTACTACAAGAGCAGAGCGATAATAAGAACTGCTAATTTTTTTTTTCTGAGCGCTTACTATGAAAAAAGAGATTTTGTTAATATTGTTTGAATTATCTCTTTTGACCTTGAAAACAATTTTAAAGGGGAGATATTATGATAATTCTATTTTATAGATGGAAACACTGAGTCTTGGAAGATTAAGTAACTTCTCTAATGGATTAATAAATGGAAAAAGCTAAAACTCCTCATGAATGACCAGTTACTTCCTCAGGGGAAGAAAAATGTCTAAATAGCTGTTTAAAAATGATATCATAACTGAAGTCAACTGGTAGAAAAATTGTTAGTATAAATCAAAGCTTGTTGGCTTTGTGTTGTCTTTGTTTTTCATATTAAAAGCTCAAGTAATTAAGTAATCACTTACTTTCCATAATGTTTTATAGGCTAATCTTGAAAATCTTTGACAGTGAAATCAAGTTTAAGGGATAATCAAGGCAAGAGAGAATATTGGCTTTTGTCTTTGAATGAGTGTGACTCACAGAAGTCACAGGGTCACTCTACAAAGTGATACAAGTCTCTCTTTACTTCATCTCCATATTTTATACTTTCTGTGTTTGATACTATTTGAATGAGCAATTCATAGGTCAAATGCTGATTTCTACTTTCTTGCCAGTCTGTAATATAATTCTCGGCCATCACTGCTGGTCAGAAGTATAAGGTAATTAAATGGGCAACTGGCAGGCATCCTCTTGGTTAATGAAAGTAATGCCATACTGCACCCAGTGGGACACTCTTCTCTCATTTGCATGCCTCCTCATAATGTTTTCAAAAGTAACTCTGTCACGTACCTGATGCACAAAAACATCCTATAAGGATCTTACTGAAAAACATTGGAGTGCTTATCTTACCCTGCCTCCATCCCAGCAGCCACTTCTCACAGCCATGACCCTTTTCACACTTTATGAAACACTATGCCCAGATCTGCAACTTTATAAAAAACATCTCCCTGTGGGCAAACACTTTGTAAAACCACCCTCACCCCTCTTTAGCCAGGATGTATTTAAGAAATTAAGGCTGTTCCTAAATACCCAATGACTACAGTAATCAAATACCCACTGGCCAGGCCTACTTAAAGTAAGGCTGCCTACCATTTGAATTTTATGCTATTCAACTCATGATAACTTATCCAAAAGGGGGTGGGGTTGGGAGGTGATCAGAAAAGTAGAGAAACTAAGGTAGGAAAGAGGGAGGGGATAGAGATACATCAGTAGAACTAGATCACTGGTTCTGGAATGGGAGGAAGAAGCCAAAATAAGAAACAAGAACAGGACATTTCTATTACATGGGAGGTTTACATGGGGGTGACAGTAAACATAGACTTGCAGAAATCAATAGCTGTTCATTTCCCTCCTCCACCAATGTAACATAGGATTCCTATAGGGTCCAGGAACAATAGGAATTTTGGCGCTTAGATTATATCCTAATCAATGTGTGCCGCTCCCTGTTAGGGCCAAAGCAGCAGCCACTAAATGGGAAAAGAACTGTTATCAGCTGCAATCTGAAAACAATTGGTTTTGAATCTTGCTCACACACAAAATAAACAGTTGGCAATTTTGTCCTAGGGGAGGGAGAAGGACTTCTCTTTTAATTGGGAATAGGACTTACAAATGGGGCTTAAGAAGGGAATCAGCAAAGGAGAGGCCAGTTTGGAACAAACTCACTAATGGCAATGTACACAGAAAAAACCTGAAGCATGGAGAAATAGAGACTCAGCTGTGCTTTTATTGCCCCACTTATCTCTTTATTCATGTCAGTAAGAGTAACGTTCTCACCAAATGAACACCTGACATCTACATCTTTTTGGAAATATTCTGCTGGGTACTTTGTATTCATTAGTGCTAAAACAGTAGCTCTGGGAGGTAGTAATATCCCCCTTATATTACAGACAAGTCATGGAAGCTCGCAGAATGGTGGCTTCACTTCTTTAATATACACCACTCTAAAGAGTGATGAGTTTGAACTCAAGCCTGCCTGAGTCCAAAGCCTACAAGAATGTCTATGCACTACATGTCATATCCAATGCCTCTCTGATGAAAACTGAAGAACAGTTGTGGGTGAGAAAGTGGATAGTTTAAGGAGCTCTAAGTGATTAGTTTGAGGAGCTCATTTGTCATGGAGTTTGATGCTGGGAGTAACATACAATCTAAACAAATTATAGCACTTCCCCAAGCTGCCATCTCCTTGCAAGGAAATTTGGCATTTGATTTATCAAGGGAAGCCAAAATATAACAAAAAAATACTACAGAAAATGCCTTCCTACCAAATTTAAGACTTTGTGGATAGCCCCTTGTCCCAGGACACAAATTATGTCAAAATGTAGCAGGTCCAGAAGACAAAGTCAGCATGCAATTCTCTTGGCAAATCACACTGTAGGGCATAGCTGAGTTATTTCTGACAGGAATAGTACCCACAATGCTACAACTTACCCAGAGGAGACACTTGATGAATGTGTGTAAAGTCAAATTGAGTGGGGGAAAAATCACATCCAGGGAGAACAATGAAAAAAGTATTTTCAAGTGTCTAGGAATCCAGTTCTTATCAACTGACTCTTAAAAGCCATTACAGTTGCAGGAGACACATGAGTATTTTTATATATCCAGGCACTTATGTTTAGGCAAAACAAATTTAGGTATACTAAAAGAAGAATGGAGATTTTTGAACTCAGATAAGTATAGATTTGAAACTGCTTCGGTTACAGTATTAGGTGTGTGTCCTTGAGAAAGTCATCTAGCATATAAGCCTCACCACTCTTGGCTGTTAAAAACAAGTCTAATAACACCTAGTGCTAATAAGGATGAGGATAAGACATGAAATCGCAGAGTAAGGGAGTAGAAATGCAGTATGTACTTCTTCATTCTTTCTGGGATTGTGATAGTAACACTTTTGGAGCTGGAATTAGAACACGAGTGTAGGGTATTGTGGCTCCATGCGGTATCAGCGTTTCTTCCTAATTTGGGAGTATAACTTATATCTGAACAGTACAAGATCAGTGGGTCTATAGTAAGCCAGAGATTGCAGTGCTTTGGAATTCTTCTGGGATTCTTTACTTTTCTTAAGTAAAAGAACAAAGATCACTGGAAACAGAAACAAAGACGACAAATAGAAAACCTAATTGACGTCTGTAAAGGAATTTGTGCTTGCTGTCTTCATCAAGACCCTTATCTGCTGAGAGGCAGGAGGAGAACCTCAAGCATTCAGAGAACATCTATTTAGGTACAAATAACAAAGGTGACTTGAAAGGAATGTTAGGTTTGAGAAAGCCGCATTGGAACAGTTAGTGAACATGAGTGTTTGTGTCTTTTTAAACTTAGAACATAACATTTCAAATAGAATGCTCTCTAATGTTTGTACTAAAACAAAAAGAAAATTGTCAAAGACCTGAGAGGCTGATTGATTTGAAAACATCCTTCTCTATTGTATTCCTTTACCCATAAGCTAGGGGAAACATAGACTCGGGAACTGGTATAATCTGCCCTGGCTGAGGCACCACCAATTTACCTAGCAGAAATTGTACTCACGTTATATTCTGATTCCTGGCCAATTATATGGGAGGAGATGACTTAAAGTCTAACCTTGAGAAGTTAAAACTAGTTAAATGCAGTAAGGGCAGACGTCACAAGGACTATCTTATCACACTGAAAACATTTTGAAGAGGAAAGTTTTAACTGTGATGTTGCTGGACTGATCCTAGAAGCCTGCAACTACATAACAACTTCTGTCATATATTTGTACTAGACCAATTGCCAGGAATTTTATTTTCTTTTATTTGCAGTGCTAGCGGCTGAACCAAGGGCCTTGTGCATGATCAGCAGGTGCTCTACCATTGAGCTTGTGCCCAAGCCCCAAATTCTCTTCTTAATCTTCTTTGTCAGTCAAGTGCTATAGGGAAATGTAAATGTACACTTCTACACTGAGAGTTGGCAAATGCATGTTCTTATTTTATTTGTATAGATTTGAAAGTCTTAAGAGGGCTGGAGTGAACTATACCTTCAAAATCCCATCTGCTTACTCACAGCAATATGGGATGACAACATGCTTAAGCTATTCCTTATAAGCATTTTTTCTTTCATTTCTAATTTCTTCTTTCACAGTACTGGGATTCGAATCCAGGATCTCATGCATGGGAGGCACATTCTCTACTGTTGAGCAGAATCTCTAAGCCTATTCCTATATATATATATTTAAGTTTTCATTGTTTCATCATTGCTGCAGATGAAGGAACTGTTAATTCTACTTTGCTCTTAACTTTTCCAGGCTCAACTAAAATTTTGCTATATTAATATAAGAGTTGTGCAAAAAGCAATGATTTTTCATACAGAGATTTAGCACAGAGAAGGCAGGCTCATGAACTTTCTCTGCTTATTGCAGAAAGAATGGTTATAAGGAAACTCTTTCTGCCTGCAGCCCTCATGGCCTTCTTCTAAGGACAAAACTGACATCTCCTTGCAAGGAACTATACATAAAGTTATGGAAATTTGGCACTGATCTATGGGTATAGCATTGATCTATGGGTATAGTAATATATTTCTATCTTACTGGAGCTCCCAAAGAGGCTTTTTTGAATCTCTTTTGAAACAAAATACTTCATTGATTTTCACTACCACAAGACTATTTTTCATAAATAAACAACTTAAAGTACCTAAGAGTTAATGTGTGAGGTGGACATTTGTCAACTTTCAACAGTTGCTCTGCTTAAGTTGGGGTACTTACATATAAGGTTGAATGCCATCTATTTTCTCAATTGAATACAAAGTCACTCAAGCTCATACAACCATATCGCAATGAATGTATAAGACAGTTTACAAGTTAAGTATAGATGTATAATATCACTAGTCATATTATAACTGAGAACTGAGAAACACAACATTCTGAACATCCTATTTCTTCTCTATTTACAATTTAACTGGGGTCTCAAGTTATGTCCATGGGAAAAAAGTCAAGACATTTTTGTTAGGATGTGATCATCAAAAAGTGTTGAGCTGTTCTTTTTTACCTGTCTTTTTATCGGAATGATGAAGGAATCCTAGTAGGTCTGTATGGATTGTGGTCTCTAGGTAGGACTCCACTCTACAGAGGACTGATGTATAGGTTCCCAGTAACATGTTACTCCAAACGCAGAAGTAACTCTCATTTCTGATCTCTCAGTTTCTGGAGTTTAGAAGTCTAGCCTGAGTGAGCCATCTGCTTCAGAGTCTCGTCAGGCTGTCCATTAAATGTCTGACATGACTGAGGTCTCCTTGGTGATGAGGCTGTGACACTATTTACATCTGAGCCCTCTCAAGTTGTTGAGAGAATTCAGTTTCTTGTGGCTTCTGCACCAAGGATTCAATTACATGCTGGAAGCCCTGCTTGTGTTGTACAAGGTACCCATAGTTCCTTGTTACATGGCTTTCCCAACTTGACTTATTTCATGGGTGTTTATTTATACAAGGCGAATTATGTGGGTAGAGTCTGCCTAGATTACTTACTAACAACATTATCAATGGAGTGATAGTCTATGATCTGTTGAATAGAAAATACAGGCATAGACTCAGATCTCTCTGAAGGTGATAAGGATTATACAAAGGCATAAACACAAAGAGGTTAGGATCACTGGAAGGTCACTTCAGGGTCTATTTCCCACAGCATATCAATGATTCCACCCCCTAAGGAACTCCAAACCAAATCTAGTAGCCTATAACTCTTTGATACCCCTGCATGTGAGAATTAAAAGTTTTTATGTCATGAACGCTCCTAATTTTCATTTATATATTACTATGTAAATATTGCTTAGGCACAAAATGACATAAAAATGAGCAACGTGGGAATTCATCTTTATATACAAAGCAAATAAGTTGTGTCCTAAATGAAAAATAAAGCACACAGAGGAGTCCGGAAACATTCCTGTTGGGGTTAAAAGCATTTAAAGTGTTTAAAATGTCCTTAGAGCACTCACCCTTCACCGGGTCCCCCAATATATCTTATATAATTACAATACAATATCAAAAGTAGGAGTTTGACATTGATAGAGTCCATATAGTCCACTAACTTATTTAGATTTCACCAGTTACAATGAACATTAGTGTGTGCATACTCCCTCATCTCCTTCTAACCCCTCTAATGCCTCAAATTCATGGCCCCCTTTTAAAAATTATTATTGTTGCACATACAGACATCTATAAATGAATTAATAATATGTTAATACAACCTTCTGAGTCCATGCAGTGCTGTGAATATACACATATGTGGTGTGTGTGTGTGTGTGTGTGTGTGTGTGAGTGTTTATGGAATTTAACCCTGTGTGTAGTTTTGGGTAAGTGTTACCACATCAAAATACTGAAACTTATCACTACAAGACTCCCTCAAGCTGTCTGCTTACAGCCATGCTTACTCTTTCTGGCCCTTCCACTCCTTCCCTAACCCATAGCTACCAACATCTCTAGAACTTATTTCCCTATTGTAACAGAAATGGACCATTCCGTATATAGTTTCTTGCAACTAGGTTTTAACACTTGGGGCTCACTAAAGTTGCTATGTTGTTCAGAGTATTCCATTATGCAGACACACCATAATTTGTTTAACTATTCAGCCACTGAAGAACATTCAGGCAGTTTCTAGTGGTTGGCTATTATGAATAAAGCCACTATGGATATTTGCACACATATTTCTGCATGAAAATAAATACTTAAATCTTTGGAGGATGTGTCCAGTAGTGTATTTGCTGGGTCACACAGTAAGTTTTAAATTTTACAACAATCTGCCAAACTACTTTTCAGAGTAGCTGTATTAATCTAAATCTCCTCCAGCAATATGTTAGAAATACTGCTTCTCTATATACTTCTTAGCATGTAACATTGTCACTATGGTTTATTTTTGATATTCTAATAAGTATGTAGTAGTATTTGGCTGTAGTATTAATTTGCATTATCTTAAATGTTAATAATGTCCCACATCCCTTTTGTGTTTATTTATCATCTATATATTTCATTGGATGAAGTGTCTATGTCTTTTGCCCTTTTTTCCATTGGAAAATTTGTTTTGTTGTTGAGATTTTAGAGTTCTTTATAGACTTTAGATACAAGTCCTTGGTTGTATATGTAATTTGAAGATCCTTTTTTTCTAATTTGTAATTTATGTTTTTATATTTAAAGTGCCTTTCACAGGAAAAAATGCCTTAGATTTTGATGAAGTCTATTTTATTAATATTTATGGATTATGTTTTCTTATAGCATAATATGTGGTATTTATATAATGCTTTTGAAGAATATTCCTCATGGAGTTAATTCTTTTGTTGGCATCTTTTGAAGCTTTTATGTGAGTTCATATGTGTATGTGTCTCTGTATTTATCTCTGTATATGTGTGTATACATGCATGAACATATGTTCCTGAGCATGTATGTACATGTGTGTGTACATAAACTAGCTGGCCTAATTAGAAGAACTAGAGCTTGCTGCTTTAATTAAGCTTGTGCATAATTATTAATTCCTATACATTATGGTGGTATTCATGGAAATACATAATTAAGTTGTTTATTTATCATGCCTGTTGTGAGGAGAAGACAAATAGCTCAGAAAGTTATAAATCTTCTTCAAATTACCCTGCCCTCTATGCAGACTAAATAAGAAAACATGACTACAAGGTTATGTAAGTCTTTGGAATTCCCACTTTGAAGTGGATGTGGTTACACAACAGAAATCTTTAAAAATCAAAAATCTCTTTTCTTCTAGGAAAAACAGTATTTCCCTTTATAGTAGATGAGCACCAAGCCCACTACTATCTAGCACATGTTTAACATATCTACTCTGGTAAAGTCAACAACATCTCAAGTCCACCTGGAACTCACAGCGTAAAGACTGATTTTAACTGTTTTTATACACAGAAAACCAGATTCCAGCCTGTTTTACCAAGCATTAACCACTTATACCAGCCAACTCTTGAGGGTCAACCTGGGCTACAGCAAAGCTGGCTTTCTGATGCTGTACCTTGCTCTGTACTAATACTTAACTGCTAATCCCCGGTATTTTCAGAATAATCACTTGCATTTGGGACAGAGAGTTCAAATGACTTGCTTGGATATACATGGGAAAATTCTTTCAAGAATGATGGGCCAGGGGTCCAGATTTTCTATATTCAATTTTGAAAACCTTCTGGGCTTAAATTATGCTTCCCCCCTCAAAGAAGTGGCATAATGACGATCTAAAAATAACTTAAGTACTCAACAGACTATGTCTACTTAGTCCATTTCCAGGTAAATATTAGCAGAAGCTTATTAGTGGGATCAAGAGAGAGCTTTGACCCTTTATTAAATGCAAAATAAATAATATCTGTAGCCTGGATAGCTCAAATTCAAGAACTATTTGTCTGTTGTTCTTCAATATTGAAAGATAAATTAGAAATGGAACAAGGATTATGATATTCTTTTTAAGAAAGAGGGTCATGCAAACATTTTACTAAATTTCCCTTGTCTCCTTTTGCCTCCTCTCTAGGATCGCCATTCTGGAAATCGATGGCCCCAATACTTTTTCCTAGAACCTAAAGAGCTGATCTTAAAAGTCAGGCTAGTTAATCTTCTGAGAGCTCCCCTAAAGTATTTTGATTTGAATTCCCCCCTCCACTTTCAGGGAAACCAGCACAGCAAGCTTAGAGACATGTGGAGGTGGGAGGTACTTTCTAAACAAATTGCTGTACTAATTCTCCTGAGAATGTTCCTCACAGGATTTGACTTTAAAAAGGATACAATGTTAAACTCCTACACAGAAACACTAAGTCATGCTGGTAAGAAGAGCTAAAAGGGGTCAATCTGAATGTGTGTAGAAACAGTGAGTCGCCTTCCAAATACATTCACTTTGTCTATTGAGGGGGTCTGTAAAATCTTCTTAAGTCTAAGGGACTCATGATGAACTCCTAACTTCTCTTTATAGCAGTAACTTAGAAGATCAGGTGCCTTATCTGAGTCACAGTCCAAGGAATACCAAAGTTGGTGAAGCTAAAGCCTCCTACTCCCTGCCCTGGAACTCCCCCTGCAGGATTCCCTA
Organism: Montemys delectorum; assembly: GCA_019843815.1. Taxonomy (NCBI): domain Eukaryota; kingdom Metazoa; phylum Chordata; class Mammalia; order Rodentia; family Muridae; genus Montemys; species Montemys delectorum. Next base: position 11,603 of record JADRCD010029152.1, read on the forward strand.
GGAATAATAACCTTAGCTGCCCTGGAGGAACTACAGAGGCCCATTGAAGGGAAGGTTGGGTCACAGCCCCTGTATTTACTCTGCTTAAAAAAAATGGTAGGTTATGATAGTGAACTATGTGGCATCTATACATATAGTGAGTCTTCGGCCCTTTTATCTTAGAATGGGGAGAGAAAGGCTGAGATCACTGTTACCTGTCCTAAGAGCAACTCACATCAGCTTAATGTGTCAAGAAGAGTGTGCATTGCCCTCTATAGAGGTCACCAGTACACTGAAAGTGCTGGGCAGGAAATCCAAGTTTCAGAATGAAAATTACAATATGGTTTCATTAAAAAAAAAAGAGCCACATAACCCTTAGGATGGTAGCCCAGGGAGTGGCCAGAGAGGAGATAGATGAAGTGAAAGAAAGCCTTAGAACTACCAGCAGTTTGAAGGCTACTGTCCTTCACCACACCTTCTACTTTTCCCCCTCCGCAAATAAAAACTTGGAAGGACCCTCTCTAAGGTGATCAAATACTCAAATGCCTCAGCAATATCCAAACAGTAGAGGGAATGCCCGCTGTGGTGGAAACCACCAAAATTGCTAAGGCAGAGTGCAGTAGTAATGGGACTAGCAGACCCTGATGAGCACTAAGACTAGATACTTTGATCATTTGTCTCTTTTTCCTCTCTGCCCAGAGATAGAAAACGGCGTATGCCAGAGAACAGAAACTCTATGCTGCTTCTGAGAAAGAATGCAGTGGGCACTGAGTAAAAAGGGCAAAAAGTCCTTGAAAAATCAAAGTTTCCTCTGTAGGACTAACTTTGACCCAGAGCTGAGCCTTATAGTGTTTCTCTCTTAGATCATAGAAAATATCTTATTTCAATAAATGTTTTTGGGTTGAAAA
>JADRCD010029153.1:0-14924 GCA_019843815.1 Montemys delectorum
ATTTTTTTTTTTATACCACATGAAATTTGCAAGTGATTAATATTTAAATAGTGTTTGTAACTTGTTCAACACTACTAGAAAAAATATGTAAACCTAATAGAAAATGGGCAATGAATGTAAGGAAGAATTTATAGATAGAAAAATGTGAATGATAATGTACTGAGACACATTCAATATCTGTTAAAGCCAACCAAACATCACCACCTGAGCAGCATCTATTGCATCAATAAAATATAAAACAATGACATTATCATGTCTTGGGGAGGATGTTAGAGAAGAAGCTATCATAATTGTATAGTGAATTTTGCCTGAGAAAGTAAGCAAGGTATGAAATTAAATGTGTCTGTGGTGTGGTGTGTTTGTGTGTGTGTGTGTGTGTGTGTGTGTGTGTGTGTGTGTGTATACATGTGTATGATGTATTGCTTGGGGTGTAAGTACTTGTTAATGTAAGAGTGAGCATATGAGAGTATACATTCATATAGAGGTCAAATGTTTGTATTTCCCTGATTATTCTCCAGTTATATTTTAAAATAGATTTTCTCTTTGGACCTGAAGCTCATTAATTCTTTTAAGGTTGACTGATGAGAAGATATTTCCATCTCTGTCAGCACCAGTGCTGTGCTTGCAGACACATTCCACCTTTTCCAGCTTTTGGGAATTCTGGGTAAACAAAATCATATCCTCGTACTTTTGGTGGCTGTATTTTATGTACTGGGTCATCTTCCCATCTCCAGAAAGGTGTTGATTTGAAAAATTGCAGAACTTTTAAGATGAAGACTCTGGCTAGAAGATGGCTATTGTGGTTGAGTTATGAGGCCCTATAATTTTATCCATCTCATTTTTGTTCTCTACTTTGCAACTGCCGATAAAATTGGCCAGCCCCCTTTGTGCTTCAACAGTGATACTTTCCTCATCCTGCATGATTTTATTGCCTTCAGCTTTAGCAAAATGAAACAAAACAAAACAAAATATCTTCCTCGAGTTCATTTTTACATCAAGTATTTGATTTTAGTATTTATGAAACTTTTATGGAACATTTAAGGCCTTAAAATTGTGTGTATCTGTGTGTGTGTCAAAATTCATAGCTATGATGTTTGATTTCGATTCTCAGCTTGATCAGATTAAAAGAAGTGTAGATCACCAGGACATATTTTTGTTTATACATGTAATCTCATTTGCAGAGATAACTAGATAATGAGGAATTAGATCTACTAAATGTTTTAATATATCAACTGATACAAGATATGAATTGATACTTGGTGTGTGGTAGAAATTTATGAAAGGTGAGGGCTTAGATAGATGAAGATAGGTCAGTTACAGGGTCAGGGTACGTGTGTATATCCTTGTCAGTTGGCTTTTCTTTGATCCTTTCTGGTTTCTGGTTCCTGGCTATGAGGCTGTGAGAGATAATGCTCTCTCACATGTCCAAACTGCTTACTAAACAAACAAACTAACAAACATAGTCCCATATGGTTAAGTTTAAAGTATGTAAGCAATGATAGAACAATGAGATCAGTAGGAAGGGATTTTTATGATCTTTTGTCTTGACATGTACAACAGCACTAAATTCACTCTCTGCATCACCCAAAAGTGTAATAATTGGTATAAAATTTGACATTTCAATGCACTTCCTGAGAAAACACACTGTAACTTTATCTGTGCTTTATCTCACTTTCAACGATTTCAAATATGCTGAAACTCACCCTGTCATTTAGATCCTGTTGTTCGTAAATGTTCCTAGACTATTTATTTAATGATAAGATACCTAAGATTCAAAGAGAGCAAAGGGAAGAGGGAAAGGATGCAATTATAATCACAAAATAAAGGAAATAGTAAAAAAGACAGATTTTGTAATCTCTCTAAGACTTTTCACAGTCTAAGTTGCAGATCTACGGTATCAATCACTACCTGTCCTTTTACTCCCAGCACAAAGAAAGCCCCATAATTATTTGTATGATATTAAGTTCAATTTTTTGATTTAATATTTTTCTGAATTGTCTTTTAATAGGGTATGTTTTCACATTCACAAACTAAATTTAAGGTTTTTTTTTTTTATTCACATGGAGAAATTGGAAATAGTTTATCTTCATGACACCATGAGGAAATGGACAAAGTTGATATTTAATTTCTTTTTTACTTTAATATTGAGGAGGAAGACATTAGGGTTTATGCTAATTTTTTTTAGATATTTTCTTTATTCACATTTCAAATGATATTTCCTTTCCTGGTTTCCCCTCTGAAAAAAACCCTTGTTCCCTCCCCACTTTCCCTGCTCACAAACCCACCTTCTCCTCTGCTTCCTGGCCCTGGCATTCTCCTATGCTGGGGCATAGAACCTTCACAGGACCAAGGAACTCTTCTCCCATTGATGACCGACTAGGCCATCCTCTGCTATACATATGCAGCTGGAGCCATGAGTCCTACCATGTGTACTCTTTGGTTGGTGGTTTAGTCCCTGGAAGCTCTGAGGGTACTAGTTAGTTCATATTGTTGTTCCTCTTAACTTCATGGAAGAATGTTAATGCAAAACACTTCTTGAAAATCTGAAATATGCTACTGATAAATTTAGTAATTAATGTGCATATGGTATATACAATGTTCTAGGTTATTAATTTTCTCTGTATACTTGTTAAATTTGATAAATATGGTTGTTTATAACCTGAGAGAACTTATGATGAGGAACTACTAGATAATGAGCATTTAATGAAGACTATTTAAGTCCACACATACAATATACTTATTCTTCAAAATAGCAACTTCCAATTGATCTTAATTTTAAGTACAATTCATATAATACTATCAGGTTCATTTCATTACAAATAAATTTCTATATGTGTTTTCTGGTGAGACTAATTGTCCTTTACACTATCACTTTTGACAGACATCATTATGCAAGCAATTTCATCAGTAACTAGTAACATTTAGGCAGTTAACATTTTCCCCTGCTTAAGTTTGTACATTTTTTCAATATTTTATTAATCTCAGTCAGCCAAAAGAAAGAGAAATGAACCCATTTGGGTATTTACCATTGTAGAGTACATTTTCAACTGTCATTTGTTTCTATTAAGTATTGTAGAAAAATATTAATATGATTTGGTCTATCGGAGTACTTGAAGTATATGAAGATGAATCAAAGTTGAATCCATGCCAAGAACTGTGTAATAAAACTATAAATAACAGACAGGTTTTGCATTTTGAAGAGATTCACAATACTAATTAGGTTTCTAGTTCCAAAAATCATCATTATGATTGAAATATACATATATAATTATGTTTCATATTATTTCATTATTTTTTGACTATGGCATGAGACTGAAAATATGCATATAGTATCTGTCTTGGTTAGGGTTTTACTGCTGTGAACAGACACCATGACCAAGGCAACTCTTATCATAACAACATTTAATTGGAGCTGGCTTACAGGTTCAATGATTCAGTCCAATATTATCAAGGTAGAAGCAGGGCAGCATCCAGGCAGCCATGGTTCAAGACAATCTGAGAGACATGTGAAGGCTGCTAGTAGAAGACTGGCTCCCAGGCAGCTAGGAATAGGGTCTTAAGCCCATGCTGACAGTGTCATGCCTACTCTAACAAGGCCACACCTCCTAATACTGCCATTCCCTTGGCCAAGCATATTCAAACCATGACAGTATCAGATAGTAAATGCACTTTCACAAAGTTAAGGACAATATTGACTATGAGGGAAGCAGGTTAAGTCTCAGAATAATATGACATATACAAAGTGGAACTGAAAAAATTTAAGATTTACAGTAGTCAAAGGAAAGAGGAAATTTGTTTAATACCCATTGCATTGACAAACTATCAGGAAAACATGGTCTACAGAATCAAATAAGCAGGGATTCCCATAGGCTTATAGAGATTGAAGTGACAAGTATGGGGCCTATCTGGGCCTGAACCAGGTCCTCTGTGTATATGTTATGTCCATTAGCTTGGTGTTTTTGTGGGATCCCTAACAGGAGGAATAAGTTTATCTCTCATGTTTTTGTATGCTCTTGGGACTCTTTTTCTTGTACTGTGGTGTGCCCTTGTCCAAACTTGATAGGAATGGTTTTGCCTTGTATTACCATGTTCCTTTTCTGTTCTGTTTGCCTGTCTTCTCTTACAGACCTGTTCTTCTTTGAAGAGGAAATTGAGTGGGAGTTGATCTGGGGTATAGGAGAGGAGGTGGGAGCTAGAAAGAGTGGAGGGAGGGGAAAATGTAGTGGTTGAGATGTATAAGAGAAGAATCTATTTTCAATAAAAATAATGTATGGATTTTTACAGAAATTATATAATATTGCTAAAATATGGTTTTCACTTTCAAATTTTATTAATTTTATGGGAATAATTAATTATACTTTGCCTAACATCACTATATAAATGTAATATTAGCTTAAAAACTAAGCAACTTAAGTATGATAATAAACATTTAGTTATTACTATAAGAATTGGGATGCCATATACAAAGATACAACTAAAATATTTTATACCCATTTTCATTTTTTTCATTTTGCCATTAAGTATGTTAAACCTAAGTACAATAAATTGGTTTGAAATCTAAGGTCTCAGTAGACAATTTGTTAATCTCTAAAGGAAATAATCCTTAGAAAAGATGATCCCATCTAAATTTTTATATAGATCAATAGATATAAATTATTAGAAGTTGACTCATGACTAATGTTCTGAAACATGAACACTGAATGATGAGAGGAAATTTCTACTCACTAATTTCTCCTGGAATACTGTCAGAAAATTGAGGTCTGAGCTCAAGACAGTGTACTTGGAATATCTTGTGCTTGTTTCTAAAAAGACTTTCAGGAGAGTGCAGAATCTTCCCTAATTACCCAACCTATGCTCTCAACTCAGTGAAAAAATTAATAGAAAGTTATCTTCCAAGTATTTCTTAAGATATATATTCACCATTTGTAAGAGGAATAAGTCCATATGTACATATAAGCCAAGAAAAAATGTAGTCAATGAGGAAGTTGCATTTTACCAAATATTCATGTATATAATGAGGCAAATATGTTATATAAAGGTCTATTTAAAATTAAGAATAACATTGAAACCAATATAATATAAAAACTCATAGATGATACTACCTTTTTTTATGTAAGGGAGTACTATGAAATATTTAAACTCTTTTAGAGTCTTCATAGCTGTTCAATTAAAGTGTGGCCAAAATTGAATAGAAATGAAAATTGAATAGTGCATGATTGAATAGACATGGCTAAGTTTTCATAAAATGTTATATAGTCACACTGGCTAACCAATTGTGTCACATAAACTATTTTGTTGACTTTTTTTTATGAAAACAGATGTGTTTTATTTGATAGCATATTTAATGTAATAAAATGGAAAATAATTTATTAGCCCTACCAACTTAACAGTAAATATGAAACATGGACAAATGGATCGTCCATGTTCTAAAATCACATTGCCATAAATGGAGAAATACTAGGTTTAAAATAGAATCTACATAAATGTTAGGAGAAAACCAAACCTTGTGAATGAATGAATTTGGTTTTAAAAAGAAAATTAAAATTATCCTTTTGGAAATTTTGAGTTAAGGCAAAATATGCGTATCTATTCTCTCATAACTATTCCAGCAATTAGGTTTATCAGTCTTTTTAATGTTTGCTATGAAAGGTCTGAAATTGTGTTTTGTTATTGTTTTAATTTGCATCGTTTTATTTATTCATGAGGTTGCACATCTCATATCCTCATTGAGCATGGTTATTAGAGAACAAGATATAGAAGGACATTTTCTTATTGAATATTAGTATTATAGTTAATATTGAAAAATTAGATTGGGAATAATGAAAAACTGCTTGGAAATAGAGTAAAGGCATTTTAATGAAATATGGTCCAAATTAGTATAACTATTAGGAATGAATATAAATAATTTTATTTTTGGATTTATGATCATAATCAGATAATTAGGTTGAAAATCCCTTACTAAAATTATAGTCTACTTTTAAAAGCACAAGAAACTCTAAGGTTCAAGACTCGCTTTTTGTTTTTTAACAAGACTAATTTACTCTATCTCTATCTATATAGTTTTCCATCATCTACCTTTCTTCTACAACTGGAATGTGAACTATAAGTAGTCAAGGATTATTACCTCATTTTTTGCCATATCTAAAAGAGTATAAGCCTGTCACTAAAGGTACTGAATGTAGTTAAATGAATAGCAACTACATATGAAGACACCTGTATATTAACAGTGGTTGAACCTGGGTGGGAAGATTATTGATTAATTAGTTTTTATTCATAATTAATATTTATTTTCTAAATCTATACTAAAAACACATATTACATTATTACAAAGCTAATTTGTATGATGGAGTACAAAGTTTCTTCAAAATGATCTGGAAGGCAGAGAAATAGAAACTAAATTTTTAGCCCTAAAGAGTTACATTAAGTACATTTTGCCTATGTTGAAAAGTAACAGCATCTATACCTTTCAAGAGTGACTATATCCTTCAAACATCATTGTTTGTCTGCTTTCCATAGCTAATTCCTTCTACAAGGGTAATGCATATGTATTTTACACCAATTAAACTACTTACCTTTATCAGTAACTCTGAAAAACAGAGCAGGCAAACATGTACATCCATGCTTTTATTCCTCAATTCAGTTACCACTGATCAAGTTTATGTGTTTGTGTTTTTTCTAAATTCCCATGGATGAAATGATAAGAGCTCAAGGATGATGTTCATCTCCTTTATATAAGGGCCCCATACAGTCAAATTAACTACATTTTGCCTATACTTAAGAGTAACAGAATCTATGGCTTTCAAGAATGACTCAGTTTTTCTAATATGTATGATTCTTGAACAGTTAGTGTGTTCTCTTGGTCAGAGATCTTATTGTTACATCATTTAATATAGACACAATATCAAAAGTTTACTGATCATCTACTCAGTACCCAGAACATTGTCATATCCTGGGGAAGCAGAACTGCAGAAAATGTAATCTTTATTTTTGAAGAGTGTATCAACAAAAAGAATCAGATTTGAGAGAACTGTGAACAATTAACTAGTACAAAAACAATTGCTAAAATTACTAAATGGTTGGACATACACGGAGAATGGAATCACCAAATTTGCAGAAGGAAGATAAAGCAAAATGAATATATTTTGGAAATGCATAATGACCAAGAATATGTTGTTTTAGTTAAATAGGATTTTCTTTGGACTCTGTTCCCTGTTTACAATATATGCAAATTAGGTCAAAGCATAACTTTTTACATCTGTAGAATGAAGAAGTGTGATAAAATTTAGTTATGAAAACCATAGGGCAAACGACTTACACACAGTAAATAATAACTAGTACTATTAATATTACAGGAGAAACTTTGTAAAACCCATTCCTAAATTTAATATCTTCAAGAAACATCTCTGCTCAAGGCTCAGGGAGATATGCAAAAGAGGAAGCAGACTGGGCAGTGGTGGCACATGCCTTTAATCCCAGCGTTTGCGAGGCAGAGGCAAGTGGATTTCTGAGTTTGAGGCCAGCCTCGTCTACAGAGTGAGTACCAGGACAGCCAGGACAACACAGAGAACCCTGTCTTCAAAAACCAAGGGGAAAAAAAAGAGGAAGTAGAAAGGATGTAAGAGCTAAAGGGGATGGATGACACCAATGATATGGTGTCTTCCAGAAAGAACAGACCAGATGCATGTATGAACTCACAGACTTTGGCAAAACATACATGTTCTGCACATGTCCAAGCCAGGTGAGGTCATAGTACTGAGAGGAGTAAATGGATACAAGCTCTTATCCCTAAGAAAAAGAGCTACCTCCAAATGACATCCCATCTGCAAAGAAAAAATTAGTTTTTTCCAATGGAGTCTCACTGGCTATATAAGTCATACTTAAGAATAGGCCCTTTCGCCAGCAGTAGATGTTCAACACAAAATTATCTCAATGGTATTTTTTAGATTTTTTTGTCTCATATAGTTTTATCTGAGCATTTTATATTTTACTAGTCCTTTTGATACATTATGGTTTACAATTTTGTGGTTTTCTGAGTTTTGTTTTGTGTATATGTGTACATTTTTTCTGCCTTTTCTTTATTTTCATTTATTCTGATTTGGTTGTTTGTTTGCTGAAGAGAGAGAAAGAAAATGTGGAGTTGATTGAGTTGGGAGATGCAAATGATTAAACTCTATTGTATGAAAAATTATTTTCACTAAAAGAACTTGACCCCCCAAACATATAATAACATAAAACAATTGATAAACTACTTAGTAAAGGCATATGACAAGGAACTAGCATTCTATTTGTGAATATAGCATTCATTGGCTCAGAGCAGAACAAAATTATGCTTGTTAAAGGAGAGAAAAATAAGATTGAATGACAGCTGTGTACTTCAGATGTTTTCAGTCAAAGTGAAAATTTTTGAAATGTTGTTTACAGCCATTTAAAAAGCCTTCTTGTCAACTACAACCAGATTATTTTAAAATTCAGTCTGTAGAAAAAAATAAATGACAGAAAAGTTTGTAGAATAGACTAGAAAAAATGATGTATATTTTTAATGATTCTATGAGTGTAATCATCTTTCAGATCTCATGGTTATTCCTGAGTAAATCTCCTTGAGAAATACTTTATAATTCTAGAATAAAATGAGCAGATGAGACAGCTGCCTGCAAGCAACCATTAATTTACTCTAAATTATCTAATCACAATTCTCAAAATTGTCCACTAATAATTTTTATAAGATAATCATAGACAAGCCAGGGAAATAGTCTACTGGACCCTCATTTTTATTCAGTGATAAGGGGGAAACATTTGACTAGCTAATCCATCTGAAAGTTGGAAGTTTTAATGGATTTTTATTGATTTAAAGTACCCACATTCTTCTGTAACATAACCATCCTAAACTTTTCTGAAGTACTCTTAAGTTGCAAATTACAGGAAAAATTGGTCTTAGAAGTTCATACTATTTTTTCCATTTGCTGCCTTGATTGTGATACAAATATCCCAAAAGCTAATTTACAATCTATTGCACTTTACTTATTCCTATACATATTGCTTCTGTTTCAAAACCCATCACCAACAGCTAAAGAAAATTAGCTTTTTTCAAAATTTATTTTTTTTAAATTTTAAATTTAACATATATTGCATGTTAACTACATTCCCCTCATATGCTCTCCATTTCTTGTCCCCTTCCCTACCATTAGTACTTTTATCACCTTAGAAAGTTTTATGTCTAAAACCAAATTTTAGATATGCAAGAAAAGTACTTTATGTGATTGTACAATATTTCTGAGGTTGATTAATTAACTTAATGTGATAACTTTCAGTGGCATCGATTTTTCTGAAAACAACATAACTTTGTTCTTCTGTTCTGCTTAAATGTATTTTGTGTGTGTATAAATGGTGATGTACTCTTTATGTGTATATAAGTACATGTCTGTGTGTACATGCATAATGCATGTTTATGCATGTCATTCTATCAAGTTGAAATTTGTTATTTAACTATGGTAATTTGTTGCTGTGTTTAAGAACTATGGCCAAAATTACTGATGACTTATATCACTTCATATAGATAACCTAGGATGTTGTAAATTTAGTCTCTCTTATCAACATATACCAGTTTCATGTCTGTTGATAAGTATACTGGGCTTAAGATTTGGGGAGGATTCATTAGGTGTTGACATTCCTAACTTCAGATTAAGTAGTAAAGCTCTACTATTAAATAAAGAAATAAGGTATTTAATACTCAGGGGGTAATACTCAGTGGGGATAAAAAAAAAGTTATATGACCTGATGTCACAATCATGGACAGTTAATAGCCAGTATTTACTGTGTGTCAGGATCTATTAGATGAGTTTCAGTGATTCTAGCTAAGTCTTGAGCATCCAACTTTTAAGACAGAATTGGGTACAGAAATAAAGTTTTCAAAGACGATCTTTCTGGATGAGAAAATCTTGGCATTTATCCAATGACAAATGTAATATATCCTCTTCAAAAGGAGCAGTTTCCTTTTCTGTAGTTGTCCTAGTTGGGCCATATGCTCACAATTTCTTGAATATATCCAGAACCTAAATCACCATGAAACCTCATCATGATCAAAAAGTCAAAAGAGTCCCTTGCAAATAGAGTAACCAAAGTGAAAATCTAATATAAAGTCACTTACAAAAGACTATTAGATATGATTAACTTGACAATCATATACAAGATTTCTTTTTTAAAATCTGATTTTCTTAAATTTAGGATTTTATACATGCATACAGTGTAGTTTGATCTTATCCATTCCCCATTCCTCCCCCTAACTTCTTCAAGATCTACTCTCAACTTCTACCCATTTCCCAACTAAATAGGCTATGGAACTAACTAAAGAGCTCTCAGAAGGAGAAATGCAAAATGCCAAGAAATAATTTAAAAATAGATCACCATTCTTACTTATCAGGGAACTAAAAGTTAAGATTACTTTGAGAGTCACTAAACTTAAGAATATTAAAAAGTGCTAGGAAGGGTATAAGGAACAGGGATCTTTCACACACCTTTGGTTAGAATGCATATTGATATAGCCACTATGAAAATCATTGCTGCAACTTCTCTGAAAACCAGAAATATATTTATTGTATGATTCAATTGCTTCATTCTTGGCATATATGCAAAGTGTTCTATTTCCCACTTTAGCAAGACACATTCATGTTCACAATATCTATCACATAAAAACAGCCTAGATATTCATTAGATTATGAATGAATAATGAAAATATGGGACATGTAAACAATGAAACTATGTTCAGCTATAAATAAAAGTGAAATTATGAAAACTGCATATAAATGAGTGGAGATGGAAAACGAAGTAAGCCAGGGAGCCCAGATGAAGAAATTCAAATATCTCATGCTCTCCCTCATATGGGTTTTAAACATGGGACCTTTAGATTTGTATTTCTAGTTTAGAGTGCTTGCAGATTCTAGGAAACCACAAACAGTCCATTGTCAGGAGGTGCATTTCATGGGAGGAATGTGGTGGGTAGGAGTATGGCGTATTGAGAGAATGGCACATATAGGCTCAACTGTCTGAATAATTGGGCCCTAGTTGTTTGCACTGTTTGTATAGGTTTAGGAGGTAAGACATTATCCAACGAAGTATATTTTGGAGGGCCAACTTTGAGATTTCAAAGCCCAGCACCACTTCTACTATGTGCTGTATTCTTCTTGCTTACAGTTTAAGATGTCACCTCTCTACTTGCTGTTCCAGTCATCATTCCAACCTGCTGCTAGTCTTTGGTCATGATGGTAATGGACTCTAATCCCTCTGGAAATCTAAGCCTAAAAAATACTTCCTTCTATCAGTTGAGTTGGTCATAGTGTGTTAACACAATAAAAAGGTAACTAATACGAGACAATAATAGAACTCAGAGGATATGAATAGAAGATGGAGTATAGCAGAGAGAGGGATGGGACAGTTAGTATGGAGGAGGATTTGCATGAAAGAAATTAAAACCAATGTTTTACAAATCCATACAAAAACCTTCTATATTTTAACTTCATTGTTACATACTCATATGAATGTGTTTAATTGGAGTTACTCTAGGAAGGACACAATGTTCCCCCTGAAATCTCTAGGGATAGAGCCAAGTTCCAGGTGTACAATGGATCTTCTTGAGATATCAGTAACTGTTCCAGAGAATTCTTAAACTATACAACCTTTTGTCATTGCTCTTGATTAACTACAAGAACATTATGGCAAGACTCAATTGTTCAAGACACTATACATTTTGTTCAAGATATGAATAAGCTTGTATGTTACTAACTAATAGTGTTCCTATCTGCTTCCTAGCTTCAATAGTACTGAAAGGTACAGTGAAGAATCCTGGGGCAGAAATTCCAATAACTGACTTAACAAATTATGACCAGTATGGCATTATATGACCATAGGTAAAAATGTGACACAACTATTAAAGGTGCAGCCAATTGTTTTCTAATTGGATATAAGGTCTATACTATAGGAGAAAACACATGGATGTTATTGGAAGTCCATCCAAGAATTCATGCTCAGGGAATTCACAGGCCTATGTGGTGAACTTACTATTTTTCTTTTCTTAAATAGACATAGTATCAAACTGCCTGTTACCTTGGACTCTCTCTACCCATATATTAACACAGCATTAAATCCTCATCAGAGAAGTTTCTTTGTGCAGTTGAATTGTTAGAGTAGAAGGGTTCAACTTGTTCAGATGAAGAAAATAAGTATTTGTTTCATGCTCAGCTGTAAATGGTACAACTATATTACCTCCCACCCTCCAAGACACAGGAACCATTTTGGGAGAAGCAGAAACACTATAAGACACATATCTTGGGGGAGTCCATCTAGCTGCATAAGGTGGACAGTTCAGTCTCCATATCACCAGTTGTTAGGAATCACTCCTACAGACTCCTAGGAGCCTTTCACATCCCAGTTCTCCAACTTGCCAGAGATGCCTCCCTAACAGTTTCCATTATCTCTCCCAGTCATCTCCCACCCACGCTTTCCCCCTATGGTTCTCTCTGGTGTTGATTGAATGTTCCTGATTCAAACAGGTCTCCTTAGGACAGCAGGCAAAGTTGTAGGCCTCGGAACAGCATGCTGATCACCTTGCCTGATGTGCCCCCTGTGGACTTGAATGTTCATAAGGGGCATAGACCTCCTGACCTCCTCTAGAATGCACAAAGAACTGTGGCTCAGATGATAGAGGTCAAGGGATAGCACATGGCTTGGCACTCTCAATTTACTATTTGACATTTGTAAAAGGGGACATAAATTCACACCCACTTAATTTTGTGATTTAGTATTTTATAAAGCATCCCATAGCACTGAGTAATATGAGAAGATACAGCCAAGTATTAATGACTAACATATGATGGTGTCTGAAAATTGTTCAATTAATCTAATTTCCAGATTGTTCTCTCAGATTTATCATCTTGAAACATTCCATCTTCTTTCTAACAATGGGATTGTCTCACATTTCAGTAAAAAAATCACCAAGGCACTTAAACTTAGACAAGAAAGTACGTAATTTTAGTATACCTTCCACTTAGTTATATACCAAATGATGATGCTTGACCTCACCTCAAGGAGGTCATGTAAGTGAAGAATGATTTCTTTGCATTGCTGCATAACAATTAGTTTACCAAAATAGAGGACATTTTATGTATTTCTACAGGGAAATTTTTGTAACTGTGGTATAATTTACACTGCCAAAAATCTTCCATATTTTCCCTAAAAGCATATAATAGAACTGTATCCCAGATTTTGTAATACAGGCTCAATTTCAAATATTGTTATCAAAGAATATATAATATTAAAATGTTATTCAAATTTATCCATATTTCAAATATTGTTAGGACTGAGGTTTATAGATATAGCTCAGTGATAGAGTGCTTGCCTTGCATAAATAATGACCCAAATTCAATCCCTAGTCATTCCAAAAAAGAAATAATTGACTTGTTGCTTTGACAATATTTATGAGTTAAGAGATGGCTCAGCCATTAAAATGCTTGTCATGTAAGCACAAATATCTGAGTTCAGATTCCCTGCACCCATGCAAAATGCTTAGATAAAAATAGGTCAATCTATCTCAAGGACTTTCTGGTAATAGCTAACTAAGGCAAAGTAGTGAGATTCAGGTTCCATAAAGAAGCCTGTCTCAATAAGTAGCATGAATATTATAGTAGTAATAAAAACCTCTTTAAGGGAGAGGGGATTATCTCTGACTCTTTGACTACATTTTTGGAACCCTTTCCTTCCTGCTATGTTGCCACATTCAGCCTTGGTATGAGGGTATGTACCTAGTCTTTTTTGTTTGTTTGTTTGTTTTGTTTTTAATTTTTTTATTAGATATTTTCTTTATTTACATGTAAATTTCTCCTTTCCCAGTTTCCCCTCCAAAAAACAAACAAACAAACAAACAAAAACAAAAGGAACAAACCCCTATTGCCTCCCCCCTCCCCATGCCTGCCACCCCACCATCTCCCACTTATTGGCCCTAGCATTCCCCTACACTGGGGGAAAACCTTCACAAGGCCGAGGTCCATTCCTCCTATTGATGATCAAATTTGCAATCCTCTACTATATGTGTGCTGCCAGAACAATCAGTCCCACCATGTATAGTCCTTGGTTGGTGGTTAGGTCCCTGGGAGCTCTGAGGGTACTATACTAGTTAGTTCATATTGTTGTTTGTCCTAAGGGGCTGCAAATCCTTGAGCTCCTTGGGTCCTTTCTCTAACTCCTTCATTGGGGACCGTGTACTCAGTCCAATGGATGGCTATGAGCCTCTACATCTGTATTAGTCAGGTATTGTCAGAGTCTCTCAGGAGACAGCTATATTTAGGCTGGCTTGTCCTTCCTTCAGTCTCTGCTCTTAAGTTAATCTCTGCAATTCCTTTCGTGGGTATTTGGTCCCCCTTTTAAGAAGGAATGAAATATCTACCTTTTGGTCTTCCTTCTTCTTGAGTTCCTTGTAGTTTGTGGGTTGTTCTTCCTGTATTCCAAACTTCTGGGATAATAACCACTTATCAGAGAATGCATACCATGTGTGTTCTTTTGTGTTTGGGTTACCTCACTCAGGATGATACTCTCCAGATCCATCCATTTCCCTAAGAATTTCATAAATTCATTGTTTTTAATAGCTGAGTAGTACTCCATTGTGTAGATGTACCACAGTTTCTGTATCCATTCCTCTGTTGAGGGACATCTGGGTTGTTTCCAGTTTCTGGATATTATAAATAAGGCTGCTATGAACAAAGATGGAGAATGTGTCCTTATTACATGTTGGAGTATCTTCTGAGTATATGCCCAAGAGTGGTATAGCTGGGTCATCTGGTAGAACTATGTCCAATTTCCAGAGAAACCACCACATTCATTTCCAGAGTGGTAGTACTAGTTTGCAATCCTACCAGCAATGAAGTAGTGTTCCTCTTTCT
>JADRCD010029163.1:0-15241 GCA_019843815.1 Montemys delectorum
CTAGCCAGTACACCTATTATCCTTAGGTTTGGTCTTCTCATTGTGTCCTGGATTTCCTGGATGTTTTGGGTTAGGAGCTTTTTGCTTTTTGCATTTTCTTTGACTGGTGTGTCAATGTTTTCTATGGTGTCTTCTGCCCTGAGATTCTCTCTTCTATCTGTGTATTCTGTCGGTGATGCTTGCATCTATGACTCCTGATCTCTCTGCTAGGTTTTCTAACTCCAGGGTTGTCTCCCTTTGTGATTTCTTTATTGTTTCTGTTTCCATTTTTAGATCCTGGATGTTTTTGTTCAATTCCTTCACCTGTTTGATTCTGTCTTCCTGTAGTTCTTTAAGGGATTTTTGTGTTTCCTCTTGAAGGGCTTCTAGCTGTTTAACTGTGCTCTGCTGTATTTCTTTGAGGGAGTTATTTATGTCCTTAAAGACTTATATCATCATCGTGAGAGGTTATTTTAGATTTAAATCTTGCTTTTCTGGTGTGATGGTGTGTCCAGGACTTGCTATGGTGGGAAAATTGGGTTCTGATGATGCCAAGTAACCTTGGTTTCTGTTGCTTATGTTCTTATGCTTGCCTCCTGCCATCTGGTTATCTCTAGTGCTACCTGCCCTTGCTAAATCTGACTGGAGCCTGTCCCTCCTGTGATCCTGGTTGTGTCAGAACTCCTCAGAATCAAACTGTCTCTGGGATCCTGTGATTCTGTGATCCTGTGATCCTGGGCCCTTTAGAGCACCTGGGAGTAGAGCTTCCTCTGGGTATATGCGACTTGCTGCAGAGTTTGTGCCCAAGGTCTGCACAGGGCACCGCCTAGACAGACCAGAAGGAACACATGCCACTGGATTGGTAGAGTTCCTGTGTGCCTGGGTCTTGCTAGTCCCAGTTACTCCTAGTGTTGGGACAGATGTTGTGTCCTCCTCACCTCTGATCCTATTGATTGTGGGTGGTTAGAGTGCCTGGGAGTGGAGCTTCCTCTGGGTGTTATGGAACTGGTTGGAAAATTTGCACTCAAGGTCTGCTCAGGGCACCAGCCCAGACAGACCGAAAGGAACATGTGCCACTGGGCTGGCGGAGCTCCTTTGTACCTGGATCTTGCTGGTCCCAGTTACTTCTGGTGTTGGGACAGATGTTGTGTCTTCCTTACCCCTGATCCTATGATCGGCCATCATCTATATTAAACAAACTTTATATTTATTTATAACTTGCTTTCACTTATTTGCTTTAAGATTAACTTTGCCAATATATACAGAAGAATATATAATAGGAGATAAAAATTTATTTCTTCCTCTAAGCTTGTAAACAAATTATAATTGTACTTAGCATGACTACAAACATGGTTTTGAGCACATTAAAGAATTCGATCATGTATAAGGTGACTGGCCATTAATTTTATGTCTTGATTAGCTTTAACAGTTTATAAGTAATTTTCTTTTTTTCTTTTTTATTAGATATTTTCTTTATTTACATGTCATCTCGTTTCCCAGTTTCCCCTCTGAAAAAAATAAAAAAAATAAAAACAAAACAACAACAACAAAAAGCCCTGTTCCCTCCCCCTCCTCCTGCTCACCAACCCACCCTCTCCCATTTCCTGGCCCTGGCATTCCCCTACACTGGGGCATAGAATCTTCACAAGGCCAAGGGCCTCTCCTCCCATTGATGACCGACTAGGCCATCCTCTGCTATACAAATGCTGCTGGAGCCACTAGTCCCACCATGTGTATATTACGAATTCAGAATTTTATCTATGTTAAGTTTGAGCCATACAATTTGTAACTTTCAAAATTGAAGATCCTTTAGTATGAAAATAAATGTCAAACTGTAAATACAGTCCATAGAGAGACTAGAAACCTCATTTCCAGATCCTTTTATAGTATACTTTTTAAAAATATCACAGTTTTTTTTAGTATGATAGTTTTTTTCAACTAGCTAAAGCCTTAGACAATTAGCAAAGATGTGTGATTAGATACATGTCTTTAGGTCAGTTTCTGTTAAAGTGAATAGACCGTTATAAACTTAGAATTTTATAAACCTTAATCATCAAACAAATGTTCCTAAGTCCTATTTTCTATAAATCGTGTTTGTGTTTTTGTCCCCATCTGTTGTTTTTCACTCTTAGGACAAAAATCATCAAATGTTTCAGCCTTATGCAAAATATCTTAGAAGCCAAGTGTTGCTTTCTTCATCTAAGGAAACTAAACTAAATTAAACCATCTTGGAGAGCTGGTGTTGCCTCTTTGTTCTAATTTTTTTAAAAATCTATTTTCCTAAATAAGAGTTGAATTGTACATATGTGGTATGGTATAGCAAATTAAGATTATATAAAACATAGATTTTTTCACTCTCAACCTTTTTCTGTTGCAAGTTTTAGCTACTCTTTCCTCTGAGTAGGATTTTTACAAGTATTTCTTCAAACCACACTCCCAATGATCTTACAAATTCTAAGATAAAAACGTTTGTATTTCTGCAGAAGCTTCAAAGATATCCATGACTTTGAATGGTACAATATTTTGGTAAACAAAACCAAGAAAAGGGGAGTACTATTTAGAGAGGTAAACATATGTGATTACATTTAGCCACATTAATCTTATATATAAATTACTTCTGATTAAATATAAATATCATTGGATAAACAATAGTAACCTTTGTTGGAAATAGTTTATTTTTTAGCTATTCCCAAGAATATGGTGTCCCACCTGTTGTTGCTGTTCTTCCTGTCACAGAGTCAGAGGGCGGCCTTAGAGAGACAAACATGCTTTGGGTCTAAAGTGTGTAGACCAAATCCCATCCCAAAAGCCAGATTTTCAGCACAGTAAAACAACATGTGACAATTTTCTAGTATTATCCATACATACAAAGACATTTGAAACTCTGTAGGACTGAACCTAATGATTAGAAGGAGAGAGGAGCGGGAGAAGCAAAGAAGACTTAGAGATAGGTATTTCAGATCATTTTTTTTTTGTGCTATGGCAGAAATTATCAAGATCTATTACAATTTAGTAATGAATGTGCCATTTTCTTGCCATTGAGACTAATAATTGAGCTTGTATTGAGGCCTCACCATATTTACAGTAAAAAATAAGGCAGCAGGGATTAATGGTATCTCTGAGTCTGAAAAGGGAAAGAAACTTGAGAAGGCAGGTAAGAGAAGTCTAATTCTGAGTAGGAAGAGCCCCCCAGTTAGTTTGAGGGAGGAAGGAAGATACCTTTGAAGAAATGGTATAAGTTAAATCTCAGAAGAAAAGCCAAGAGGCGGTAGGATAGACTTAGGAAAGGACTTGTAAATAGGAGACCCACCAGAAGAAGGATGGCAGTATCATAGGAGTGGAGACATAAGGAAGGTGACATGGCAAGAGATGAGGCCATAAGACAAAGTCTCAATCTGAGGTCATTTGCAAGTGACTGAGATTTGTGAGAGAGAAACCCATGATCATGTGGACAGGCATTCCTTTTCCTGACAAACAGAAACCTGCTTCACAAGATGGCCCTCGTCCATGTGATGGGGCACCAAAAAGGGTATAGGGAGGCTGTATGACATACCAGGAAGACTTGTTGAGTTAGTGAGAAGGAGAGAAAGAGAAAAAGGGAAAGGGAGGGAGGGAGAGAGGAAGCAGGCAGTTTTGGGAGGATACTGAGTAGGTGAGGAGAGACAAGTAGGTTGAGCAGGTAGAGGAGAAAGACAGCTGAAGAGACAGACTCTAAATTTTGGAGCCAAATATGGTGGGTGGCAAAAGCAAGCAGAGGCAACTGACCTGCACCCAGAAGGACCAAGTTGGCAGTTTGGTTTGGTTATAGCAGGACTGGACTTCCAGGGCGCAACTGTCTCTCCTAGGTTTGGACACCATATGTATGTGAAGGCACAGTGAAACTACCAAATTAAACCACTCTATGAGTAGAAAGGCACTTTATTTGGGGAACCACACTTCCAGGCTGCCTCTTAGGGACAGAAAATGGAAAATAGAGGGCAGCAGGGAAAACCCTGTCAGTTTTGTGAAGACAAGTAGTGCTGAATAGAGAGGTGCAGGCAAGGAAAGCCTGGGATTTAGCATAGAAACTTTGATCTGTTACAGAATGCTTGTATTAATCAGGAATTAGATGCCTATTGCCCCAGACCATTGGGGGGAGGATAATGGAAGTAATGGCTTCTCCTGACAAACAGTAATCTGCTTCACAAGACTTCTGAGGAATGCTGAGTTTAGGTTTTTGTTTATCTGATAACAACCCTTCTGTGGTATGCCAGTAAGACTCCTGTTGAACAAGCAAGAGTGACAGAGCAGGTAGCTCTGGGAAGATACTGAGTAGGTGAGGAGAAACAAGTGGGTTGAGCAGGTAGAAGAGAAAAACTGAAGCTGAAGAGATGGGCTTTAAAATTTGGAGTCAAATGTGGTGAGTAGCAGAAGCCAGCAGAGGCAAATGATTCATACCTAGGAGTTTTAGGGACATGTTTTAGATCTAACAACTAGAATTCATGAGTTTGCTGTCTAGGTATGCCAAAAAGAGTCACCTAACTTTGAATAAGGTTAAGGTGTTAGGAAAATCAGAAATAATAGAATGTTGGTAATTTAATGTAAAAAGCAGGCCAAAAGGAGTCACTGTCTTAGAAAATCGTAATAATTGATACCTAATGAATGGTTATGATGCCTTGAGTAATTAGTCTAAGGAGTTTTTCTTTTATCAACCCATGTATTCTTGGTAAAACCCTGAAGAATAGACACTAAAAACATCTCTACTTGACAGATGAGAACCAGATGAGCAAAGTTTTAGAAGCTAAGAAATTCAGAATAAAGGTGCCAGTTAATTTGGTATTGGGTTGGGGCTCATTAATCGTAAATGCAATTTTCTGTGTCCTTAAATGGCAGAAAGACAGAAAATTTCCCTTATACCTCTCATATTAGGGCAAAGGTGAGAACATCAATACATTCACTCAGCACTGTAATACAGTGGTAACAAAGCAACTCTTCTATATTTATTATAAAACAAAGCGATTGAACATGTTTCATATTTATTAATTATGTCTACTCCACGAAAACCCATCTTGACCAAGGATATATAGCCAAGTAATGTACTTATAAATTACTTAGTTCAGTTGCTTCTTTTATTTTTTGTTTTTTCATTTAGTGTGATTATGATAATAGTATGTATTTGAAATATAATTGGGCTCATTTGTTTCATTTTAAAAGTATAACATTTAAGTTGACTTTTTAACTGACATTATTCAGATTTGTGATTTCTCCTACTGTTTAATCAAGTAGTCAGGATTAGTGTAGAGTAGATTCTTGAGACAAACATTAAATAAATGCAACTTGACAAAATGAGATGGCTGTGTCATAAGTAGATTTGTGCTAGAGTTCTACCCTGAGTAGCTAGTTGTTCTTAGCAAAATATCACAGTAGATTTTGTCATGTTTCCTGCTTCCTCTGTACATTTTAAGTCAGAACATAAGACAAACTATCTTGTCAGTTATTCATGAACCAGTATCCCTGGAGTGGAAATCAGAACTGTATTCTACATCTCTTGGGAACACTTATGGCTGCTATTTTGTTGATATGTATCAGTATTATCATACTGATTGCTTAGTGTAGTTCCCACTGTGATGGGTGGGCCCAGTGCCATATCTGTTATGAAATTTTTAGATTGTGGCTCCTGGGAACATCCAAATAAACAGACTAGGATTGGGAATATGTCATGACTTTCTTATAAGAACCACGTATTGAATAACATGTGGTTCTCTTAATTTACTGTTTTCTTTTTTGTTTGTTTGTAGGCATCTCATGGTCAATGTGTCCAGTCAAAGGAAGGCAATAGAGAGCTTAGAAGCCGTGTTTCCAAAAGGACAAAGAAGGGAGTTGGTGAAACTACTCAGAAAAAAATAAAAAGGTAAGAGAAGACTCAGCAGGTATTGCATCATATGATAAAGGAGAGACTATGATATCATCTTTGTCTCCATTAAAAGTAATTTTAGTGAGGTGCAGTGGTGACTACCACATTACCTTTGGATGCTAATAGAAGATCACCTGTGGTTGCTGGAGTTCCAGTCCTATCTTCTCGCTTTCTTTTTCTGTGAGTTTTGTGTAATTGTGCATATTGAAAATGCTATCATCATTGCACAATTAGATGGCATTATATATGTAATTGAACCCCTATTTGCGCTAATCTCTATGGGAAAGCATGGAGTCAACCTAACTTTTCATGAACTCTCAACAGCTAGCTGATAACACAGAAGGTCTTATCTAATTAGAAGCTTTGAAAGAAACATATTCCTCTTGCTACTAGAGGGCAATTATCTCCTTGCACCTCAAACATGTGCCTTCCAGTTATTAGAGGTTATATAAATAGGTTAGAAAAAATAATTTATCTCTAGGAAAGCATTTACTAGAAGAAGACTTAAAACTACTGAGGTCTTTTTCTTCTTAGTCCTCCTTATTTTGGCTAGCAATTTTATTAAAATTTTTTTAAACATATATAGCTATACTCATGGATTTGCACAATGTATGTTGTATTTACATTGCCAGCACAAGGTTGATTATCATGAAATCATGATGTTTTTTTTTTTTAGATTTTCTTTAAGACTCTGTTTTAATATGTAAACCACATTGGCCTTGAACTCTTGATCCTCCTGCCTTAGCCTCCCATACACTGGGATTGCAAGTGTGGGCTACCATGCCTGGTATATATTTATGGTCTGTTACTTTATAGAAAAAGTGTTGACTCCTTCCTATCAG
Organism: Montemys delectorum; assembly: GCA_019843815.1. NCBI lineage: Eukaryota > Metazoa > Chordata > Mammalia > Rodentia > Muridae > Montemys > Montemys delectorum. Next base: position 6,715 of record JADRCD010029163.1, read on the forward strand.
AATTATTTGTTCTTTCACTCTTCTAAATCTTCAGATGTTCTAGGGCATTTACAGTTGCCTTTTCAAGGATGTTTTTAAATTGGATTTTTAAAGCTAACATACAAAGTAATGAGATTTCTATGGCTTTTTCATGCCTCTGTGTAACTATGTTTTGTTCTAAAATTCATCAGCCTCACCCATTACCCTCCTTTGTTCCTCATGTGTCTTTCATGCTGATTCCTTCTTTCCCTAACCAACTTAGTCTCCTTTTCTGCTTTCATGTCACATGTATTTCATTTCCTCTCCTTTTCTTTAAGGGTTTCTCTTTATTGTAATTAATTCTTGTGTCATAGATATAGCAACTGGGTGTGGATACCCCATGACCATTTGCTTTCTGCATCTTGATCATTTATGGTTTTGTCTAATGCTCTCTACCTGCTTCAAAGTGAAGCTTCTTTGGTGATAGGTGGGAATTACACTTATCTGTAGGTATAAGAATAAGTTTTAGAATGCAGTTAGGAATTATGCTGGTTTAGTGAGGCACCAGTAGTAGGCTCTTCTCTAAGAGCAATACCTCACTAGCTGTGGGAAATTGGGTAGGTTTCCAGGAGTAGGAGTTGTTTTCTTCCTGTTGAGATGGATGGCCTTAAGTCTAATTAGAGAGCTGTTGGTTACCACTAAGATAGGAATGTCAGTATTGCACCTTAGGGATATCGTGCTATTCTTGTCATTATTGTGGTTTACAATTATCATAGCTGGGAAAGACTGTTATCAGCTTAGATGACACCTTCTGGTACTGTGAAAGTTAGGAGGAAGATTTGAGGCCAGATGTACCCAGAATCTTGCTCTAGTGTACACTCCCACCAATAGTGAATGAGGGTTCCTTTTCCTCCATAGCCAGTGTTTACGATCAAATGTTATTTATTTTAGCCTTTCTGACTAAAGTGAGATAATTGCTACGAATGATGAACACTTTTAGAGAGATTTCTTAGCAAATTATTATTTTTTTATTTATTTTTTATTGGTTATTTTATTTACTGACATTTCAAATGTTATCCCCCTTCTCAGTTTCTCCTCCACAACCCCCTAGCTCCTCCCCCCCCCCTGCCTTTATGAGGGTGCTCCCCCACCCACCCACCTACTCCTTCCTCAGCGCCCTAGCATTTCCTTGCCCTGGGTCATCAAGCCTCTACAGGATCAAGGGGATCCCCTCCCATTGATGTCTTACAAGGCCATCCTCTGCTACGTTTGCAACTGGAGACATGGGCCTCCCCATGTGTACTCTTTGGTTGGTGGTTTAGTCCGTAGGAGCTTTGGGGGGAGGGGTCTGGTTGTTTGATATTGTTGTTCTTCCTATGGGGTTGCAAACCCCTTCAGCTCCTTCAGTCCTTGCCCTAACTTCTCCATTATTGTTCCCACACTTAGTCCAATGGTTGGCTGTGTGCGTCTGCATCTGTATTGGTCAGGTTCTGGCAGAGCCTCTCAAGGGACAGTTATACCATGCTCCTGTCAGCAAGTGCTTCTTGGCATCAGCAATGATGTCTGAGCTTGGTGTCTGCAGATGGGATGGATCCCCTGGTGGGGAAGTCTCTGGATGGCCTTTCTTTCAGTCTCTGCTCCACTCTTTGTCCCTGCATTTCCTTTAGACAGGAAGAATTCTGTGTTAATATTTTTGAGATGGGTGGGTGGCCCCATCCCCCCCCGGGGGGCTGTGCCTATCCACTGGATATGGTCTCTATATGTATCTCCCCTTTGTTGGATATTTTGGCTAATGTCCTCTCTGTTGGGTCCTGGGAACCTCTTGGGTCCTTAGCATCTGGGACTTTCTAGTGTTTACCCCCAGTTCTCTCTTCCCCACTGCTACTCTCCTCCTTTCAAATTCCTGACCCTCTGTACTTTCCCCCTATTTCCTTCCATTTTATTTCTTCAGTTGAGAATCCTTTGTTTTGATCCATAACCCAATTTTTCTGATTTTGTTTTTAGTTCTTTATGTATTCTGTATATTAATCCTCTGTCAAATGTGTAGCTGGCAAAGAGTTTCTTCCACTCTGTGAGCCTTATGTTTTCTTGGTTGATTGTTTCCTTAGCTGTGCAGAAGCCTTACATTTTATGAAATCCCAGTTGTCCTTGAGCAAATGTAGTCCTATTCAGTATTAGAAAGTACTTTTCTAATTCTATATCTTATAAGATATAGTCGATGTTTCTTTTAGCAGTTTTAAAGTGTTTTAGGTTTCAAATTGAGGCCTTTGGTGAACTTGAGCATAATTTTTGTGCAGTATGATAGGTAAAGGTCTATTTTCATTCTTCTGCATGTGGGCATCTAGTTTTTCCTGATATCTTGCTTAACTTATCTATTAGTTATAACTTTTTGTGTGGATTCCTTAGTATTTTATATGTATTATATAAATAAATATTTATATATTTTACCATATATAGTCATATATGATAATATAGAAACTTTTGATTATTATTGATTAATCCTTTCTAATAGGGATGCCTTTATTTAATTTTACTACCTAACTGCCTTAGAAAGAATGTTGGTAAAATGTAGAAGCACCCAAAGTTTGTCATTCTTGCCTTTTTGCTAATGTTAGTTAGAAGACATTATTCTGTCACTATTAAATGTGATTTTAACTTTAGGGTTTTGCAGATGTCTTCTATACCAGGTTCATGAATCTGATTTCTTCTTCAGATGTGTTTGAGGATTTCATATATGAGTACACTATATCTGCATCTTTGCTAGTCCTTCACCCCAATCAAGCTTCTCATGTAGCCTCCCAACCACTTTTAACTAGAATTCATGATCTTTTTATCTGTCTGTCATGTCTGTCTGTTGTCTGTCCATCTGTTTGTCTTTCTATATTCAGTATGTGTGTCATCTGTCCATCCATCTGTCCATCCATCTGTCAATCTATCTGTTGTCTGTCAGTCTGTCTGATGTCTGTGAGTCTGTCTATTATCTGTACATCTGTCTGCATGTCTGTTATCTTTCAGTCTGTCTGTCCATCTGTCTGTGTGTCTATCTCTTGTCTGTTAATCTTTCTGTCTGTTCAGTTGTCATCTTTCAGTCTGTTTGCTGGCTGTCCATAAGTCTGACTGTCCATCTGTCTGTCTCTGTCTGTCTGTCTGTCTGTCTGTGTTGTCTGTCAGTCTCTGTTGGCTGTCAATGTTATCTGTACATCTGTCTGTATGTCTGTTTCAGTTTCTCTGCCTGTCCATCTCTCTGTCTGTCCATCTGCATGTCTGTCTGTTGTCTGTTAGTCTATCTGTTGTCTGTTTATTTTTCTGTCTATCATCTTTCAGTCTGGTTGTCTGTTCATCTGTTCATCATTCTGTCAGTGTGTTTTTTGTTCATCTTTCTATTTGTCCAATTGTCATCTTTCAGTCTTTCTGTTGTCTGTCCACCAGTCTTTCTTTCTGTCTGTTTGTAGGTCTGTGTTGTCTGTCAGTCTGTCTGTTCATCTTTCTGTCTATCTGTCATCTTTCAGTCTGATTGCTGTCCATCTGTTCATCAGTCTGTCATCTGTTCATCTTTCAATCTGCTGTCTTTTATGTTGTCTGCCCTTTGGTCTGTCTATCTGTTGTCTGTTCAACTGTCTGTCCACCTGTCATCTTTTAGTCTGTCTGGTATCTGTTTCTCTTTTCATCAGTCTGTCTGTCTGTTTGCCTATTTTCTGTCTGTCTGTCTGTCTGTTATCTTTTGATCTGTCTGTTTTCTGCCCATCTTTCCATTTGTCTGCTTGTCTGTTTGTCTAGATGTGCACACGTGTGTGTGTGCACATGCACACACAACTTATTGATTCCAATTAGTATGCCCTATCCTTTAATTTTTTCACATTTGTACCTGCATTTATGTATTTATATGTTCATCCTAAGGATTGAACTCAAGTCATCAGACCAAATAGCAAGTGGCTTTTCCTGCTGAGCTATCTTGCCAGCCTAAGAATCTCATTATTATTTATAGTTTGCTGAGTGGTTTTCATTATGAAAAAGTACTGAATTTTGTCAAGTCATTTGTATGGATCTATTGATAATTACATCATTTTTGTTGTTAGTATGATATAATATTTGAATTTTAGATGTTAAAATAACTTTACACTACTAGAGCATCAATTTGATTATGGTGGATCATCCCTTAAAATGCATTCCTGCATTTACTATTTTAGTATTTTATTGGTGAATTTTATATTTTATACACAAGAGGTAATGATTTTTAGTTTTATTGTCCTGTAATACTATTGTTCTTTTGAAAACATAATACCATTGTTCTTAAAATGTGAGTTGGAAACTGTTTTCACCTTTCTTATTTCTTAAAGAGTTTATGAGAAACTGGTTTTAATCTCTTTTTAACTTTTTGGTAGACTTCACAAGTGAAGCTATCTGAGCCTGAACTCTTTGTGGTTGGTTTTTCAGTTGTTAACTCAGTTCCTTCATTTGATATGTCTAATTAATTTTCTATTATTTTCTTTAATGGACGCTGGTAGTTTGTGACTTTCCATAAATTTGATCATTTCATCTAAATTATATAATTTATTGCCACTTAACTGTTCTTAACATTCCTTTAAGTGTCATTAAGCATATTATTTTGTCAAATCTTCACAACAAACTTATTAAAGAGCTATTGCTTTTATCATTTTATAGGTAGGGAACCCAAAGCACTGAGTTCATTTGCCTGAAGTTACCTAGGTCCTAAATAAGGACACAGGATTTGAATCTTGACAGACTAGCTCTAGGCAATGTATGTTCTTATTGTATCTAGACTAACTGAAGACTTGGAGATTAATTGTAAATGTCCTCATCAGGAAGGGTTGGGAACATGTTTTGTTGAGCAGAATCTTAATAAGGCATCTCATTTAAATTAATTGTTATCTTTTACAATTCAGTGGTTTAAATTTTTCTAGAACTATTACTACTGTGTAACTTTAAAAATGTTAACACTTTCAAAACAAACTATATCTAGACATTTAATTTCCAGCTCTCCCTATACCAGTAGTTCTTAGCCTCCCTAATGCTGCAACTCTTTAATACATTTCCCTCATGTAGTGGTGCCCCTTAACCATAAAATTATTTTTGTTGCTACATCATAACTATAATTTTGTTACTGTTATGAATCATAATGTAAATATCCATGTCTTAGGTGAACCCTGTGAAAAGATTGTTCAACCCTCAAGGGGTCACGATCCACAGTTTGAGAACTGCTGCCCTATACCCTAACATCCTGTATATTTTGTGTGGATTGAATCATATGTTATGTAGTCTTTAGAGACATTTATCCCTTGTGTTCAGGATGGTGGTTTGAATAGAATTCCATGATTAATGAGTGATCAACATAGTTATAATCAAATCATTTGAAGAATAAAAGTCAAATTAAAAACTGAGGAAAAGAAGGTCCAGCGACAGGCCCAAAGTGGGATCCAGCTCAAGGGGAGGTCCCAAGGACTGACACTATTACTGAGGCTATGGAGCGCTCACAAAAAGGGATCTATCATGACTGCCCTCCAAAAGACCCAACAAGCAGCTGAAAGAGTCAGAGGCAGATATTTGCACCCAGTGAATAGACAGAAGCAGCTGACCCTTGTTGAATTAGGGAAGGCAGAAAGAAGCTGAGGAGAAGAGCGATCCTGTAGGAGGATCAGCAGTCTTAATTAATCTGGACCCCCGAGATCTCTCAAACACTAGACCACCAACCAGACAGCATACGTGACATGATATGAGGCCCCCCACCCAGTACACATACAATAGAGGACTTCGGGTCTGTGTTCATTCAGAGATGATGCACCTAACCCTCAAGAGACTGGAGGCCCCAGGGAGTTTAGAGATGGGGGGGGGGGTGGGGGCATCCACATGGTTGGGAGGTGGTGTGGGATGTGGAACAGTTGGAGAATGGATTGGGGGTGGTGAATGGAATATGGAGTATAAAAAGTAAATGAATTAAATTTAAAAAAAAACTAAACAGAAGTCCAACTTCTGAATACTTCTTGGTACAAAGAATATTGCTAGATACCATCAATATTAATCACCAGCATTCATCTCGAATTATCTTCATCTCTCAAACAGTAATAATTTCAACCTGTATTTTACCAGAGAGATGGTGCTCACAAAGATAAATAACTAGTTCTAATGAGAATGATCAATACGTATGCAGATAATGCATCCAAATAAGTATTATAATAGGAACATTGTAAATAAATAATAGAAGTAAGCTGTATGTAAGAAAGTATAACATGGATTTCATGGGAAAAGTAAAAAGTGTAAGGATGTAAGAATAGAAACTATATTATGTGGTAATAACTTTATTTCGTCTGACTTATATCTTTTTTTTAACCCTTTGCACTGTCTTTGGTTAGAAGCTCTTTCATTTTCTTTTAGTTAATGTAGCAACAGAATGAAATGGTGGGTGAGGACTAGGAGTTACATTCTTCTTACCCTGACTTTGTTTTATTTACAGTTCTAATATGGGATGTGTTACCTCACTGTCAAACATGGAAAAAGAGTTTATTCAGGATATACCCAACAAACCTAAAACACTAACTACTAAGGAACCATCTATATTTCAAAAGACATTAGTTTTAAATGAGGAACCTGCTACTAAAGAGACATGCCTTATGAAGAAGACATTAGAAAGTTGTGCATCTCATCAGGAGACACTTCTAATGGAGAAGCCACTAACCTTGCTGGAGAAGACTGAAGATTACAATGAGTTTGATGCAGAGCAGATGACTTATAAAAGGAAGGATAAACCTGAAGAGGCAACCATCATTGAGGAGGTAATAGCCTTAGGGAATAAGAGGTTTTAGAGATGATTTTAGAGATGCAGCTTCACCAGAAGCTATTGCTTATGAATGGCTAAAATTTTGTTAATTATTTCTATCCACAGATGACTGATTTAAAGAAGCCAATTATTGGGAAGGTGACTCTCACCTCAAGCCCACTATGTTTAAAGAATGAACATGTTGTTCAAGAAGAGAAGCATGTTATTCAGGGAAAGAGTTCATTCAGGAAGAAATCATTAGCATTAAAGGTGGTGACTACTAAAGAGAAGCCACCAGTCAAAAAGCCACATTTCAGGAAAAAGAAACATACCACTGAGATGAAGCCTTTGTTACAGGAGCCATTTTCACTGCAAGAGAAATATAATACTCCAGGGGATGCAAGCATCTTGAAGAAGTCAGGGGAGTTACAAGAGAATACAAATAACAAAGATGATACTTTAACAGAACCAGTTACTTTTAAAAGGAAACATAGTGCCAATGAAGCAACCCACACAAAGAAGCTGTCCTCTTCTAAAAATAATCATTACACTCAGGGAAAAGACACTAATTTGAGGCCACTAGGAGTTCAGCCAGTCACCCATGAAAATGAGCCATTGTCCTCTAAGAAATCAACTACTAAGAAGAAAGATTCCCATTTCCATGGGCCATTTGTAGTGCTAGACAAGCACATTCCTCAAATGGAGGTGTCCACTGTGAAAAAATCCCTGGCTCTGCAAAATCCTACCAAAGAGGAGAAGGTGTTACATTTTCCAGTAACTATAGTTTTGAAGAAGCAGCATAATGTAGAGGAGGCCCCGTGCCTGAAGAAGCCCTCACCTTTAAGGAAGCAGCAGCAGCTCCCTAAAAGGAGACATTTCCTCAGTAACTCTGATGTGCAAGAAACAGTCACTAGTGAGCCATTGTCCTTTAAGAAGTCTGCCACTGAGAAAGATCCCCCTTTCCAGGGCCCATTTGCACTGCAAAAGAAGCATAACAGTCCTGAGAAATTGTCCAAAAAGAAGTGCCATGTCCTACCAAAGCATCACATGGAGGAGGACTCGAATTTTCAGTTAGATTCAGCTTCTGAGAACCAGCACATCAGGGAGGAGCCAGCCTTCACCCATAAGCCTTTAAAGTTAGAGATGCAGCAGAGTATTACTGAAGAGACAGGGTTCCATTTGAAAAATCCACTAGTATTACCAACAGTCACTTCAGGAGCAAAGTCACCAACTAAGGAGCCACTATCCTTTTGGAAAGAAAATACATCTTTACTGAAAAGAGATCATACTACTCATACAATAAGCTTACAACAAGCACAGTCAGAGTGGCAAGAAACAACAGATGAAGATAGAAATTTGTTTTCTATAAAGCCTGTATCACATAGGAAGGAACCTACACCTGAGTTCCTTCAGAATCCATTGCTACCAAATGAAAATTGCTTAATTTCACAAAAGCTATCCCACTCAATGCCATTGGCCTCACAGAAGACCACCAGTCAAGAAAGAGCACTTAATAAAGAATCAATGGATTCAGATGATGAGAAGAACTACTTCTCTCAGGATCTATTTTCTCCTTTCAGTTCTGCTGATGAAGATACATTTAAATTCCATAAGTCTTTGGACTTGCAAGAGAAGGTTGATAGAAAAAATGATTCCCCCCCAAAAATTTTTGACTCCCAGGACAGTGTTTCTGAAGAAGAGTCTTTTTTAAGAAAGCTATTTTGTAAGGACAGATACTCCTCCACTGAAGAATCAAGCCAAGAGAGGCCTGTTGCTCTGGAACAGGAATTCCTCTTA
>JADRCD010029199.1:0-10708 GCA_019843815.1 Montemys delectorum
TAATAAACCTCATGTAATTTACAGTGATTTCCCTCCTGTTTCTTCTCGAGTGGGGGACCCACGCCAGGATCTAACAAGCATTTTGCTGAGTATAGTAGTAGCCTGGGCTGGCATTTGTGTTCTTTTAGGATCTATATGATATCTGGCCAGAAACTTCTGGCTTTTAGAGTCTCTGTAGAGAAATCTGGTGTAATTCTGATAGATCTGCCTTTATATGTTACTCGACCTTTTCTGTTACTGCTTTTAATATTCTTTCTTTGTTTTTTGCATTTGTTGTTTTCGTTATAATATGATAGGGGGAATTTCTTTTTTCTTCCAATCTATCTGGGGTTCTGTAGGCCTCTTGTATGTTTATGGGCATCGCTTTAGGTTAGGGAAGTTTTTTCCTATAATTCTGTTAAAGATATTTATTGGCCCTTTAAGTTGGGAATCTTTGCTCTCTTTTAGACCTATATCTTTAGGTCTCATCTTTTCATTATGTCCTGGATTTCTTGGATGTTTTGGGTTAGGAGCATTTTGCATTGTAGCTGTCCAGCAGCCAGAGAGAACTGGTACAGGGTCAGATCCAGGATGTAGGTAGAAACCTGAAGCATGTATTGTTTTATGATAAATAAATTCTTAAAAACATAAATTTAAAAATCATAATACCTACTAAAATTTATTTCTCAACCTATGCTTTAATAGCATCAGTGTGTCAAATATGTTGTTTGTTTGTTTGAGTTAGGAGCTGAAACACATGAGTACATTAATTCTCATAACCTGATAATTCATAATTGGTGTTCTCACAGTTTTATTTCTGTACAGGTTATTCACTGTGGAAACAAGGTTATTTGGTCTGTGAATTTTCTGTGTTCAGTATTTAGCTTATGCCTGTCATATCTTTGTCTAGTTTTTCTTAGGTGGATGATACTATTCCTGTCAGTTTTTAAAAAGTCTTTATTAGTAAACCGTGATACATAGTACTGTTTGTCATTAGCTTTTTAAACTTCTCTATGGTATTTCAAGTAGTGGCGAAATGTTTAGTAGACTTACATTTTTTTTTGCTGTTTTCATTTTACTGCAATGCTAACGTTAGTCACTTAGACTGTTTTTCCTAGTGTTGCTATGCTTTGATAGCAAATATTGTATTATCATATAGGTATGAGTATTTCATTGTCATCCTCAATATACAAATATTTTTAATTGTCACCACTTCTGCTAGCATTTTAGTGAGTGGATTTTCTATGAATATGTTCCTCACATTGGTTCAATCTTGATATACCAGATAAATGCACAAACTAATAAATATTATGTCCATTTTCAAGTTTTCTTTTTTGTTATCTTGCTTTTGTTTACCTATTTTAATTTTTTTTAGTTATAACAAAATCCCAAGATTTATATTCAATATCCAGAATGTGAGTAACAATAAGATTGTAGAATATTTATGGGTTAAACTCACTTTATTTCATTTTTTATTGCTATTTTTTGGTATGGATTCAGATACTTCCTTCTCTCTTTTTTTCTTTTTGGATTGGATATATTCATTACTTCTTATATTTCAAATGTTTATCCCTTTTCCAGGTTCCCCCCGAACCCACTATCTTAGCTGCCCCATGCTCCCCACCCACTTACCCACCCACTCCCACCTTACCTCCCTGGCATTCACCTACACTGGGGCATCAAGAGTTCACAGGACCAAGTGCCTCTCTTCCCATTGATGCCAGACAAAGCCATCCTCTGCTACATATGTGGCTGGAGTCATGGTTCCATCCATGTGTACACTTTGGTTGGTGGTTTAGTCTCTGGGAGCTCTGGGAAATCTGGTTTGTTGATATTGTTTTTCCTCCTATGGGGTTGCAAACCCCTTCAACTCCTTCTGTCCTTTCTCTAACTCCTCCTTTGGGGAACCAGTGCTCAGTCCAATGGTTGACTGCAAGCGTCTGCCTCTGTACTTGTCAGACTCTAGCAGAGTCTCTCAGGAAACAGCTATATCAGATTCCTGTCAGCAAGCACTTCTTGGCATCCACAATAGAGTCTGGGATTGGTGACTGCATGTGGGATGGATCCCCAGATAAGGCAGTCTCTAGATGGCCTTTCTTTGAGTCCCTACTTCATACGTTATCTTCATATTTCCTTTAGTCTCTGCTCCACACTTTGTTTCTCTATTTCCTCCCATGAGTATTTTGTTCCCCCTTCTAAGGACTGAAGCATCCACACTTTCATCTTCCTTCTTGAGCTTCATGTAGTCTCTGAATTGTATTTTGGGTATTTCAAGCTTTTGGGCTAAATGGCATTTATCAGTGAATGCATACCAAATGTGCTATTTTGTGACTGGGTCACCTCACTCAGGATGATATTGTCTAGTTCTATCCATTTGCCTAAGAATTTCATGAAGTCATTGTTTTTCACAGTTGAGTAGTACTCCATTGGATAAATGTATGATATTTTCTGTATCAATTTTTCTGTTGAAGGACATCTGGGTTCATTCCAGCTTGTGGTTATTATAAGTAAGTTTGCTATGAACACAGTAGAACATGTGTCCTTGTTATATGTTGGAGCATCTTTTGAGTATATGCCCAGAAGTGGTAGAGCTGGGTCCTCAGGTAGAAGAACTATTTCTGAGAAACCACCAGACTGATTTCCAGAATAGTTGGACCAGCTCGCAATCCCACTAGCAATGAAGGAGTGTTTTTCTTTCTCTACATCCTCCCCAGCATCTGCTGTCACCTGAGTTTTTGATCCTAGTCATTCTGACTGGTATGAGGTAGAATCTCAGGGTTGTCTTAATTTGTGTTTTCCTGACGACTAAGGATGATGAATATTTAGGTGCTTCTTGGCCTTTTGAGATTCCTCAGTTGAAATTTCTTTGTTTAGCTCTGTATACCATTTTTTAATACAGTTATTTGGTTATCTGGAGTCTAAATTCTTGAGATCTTTTTAAACATTGGATATTAACCCTCTACTGGATGTAGGATTAGTAAAGATCTTTTCACAATCTGTTGGTTGGCATTTTGTCCTATTGGCATTGTCCTTGGTCTTACAGAAGCTTCTCAATTTTATTAGGTCATATTTGTCTGTTTTTGAACTTAGATCATAATCCTGCCAATACACGAGCATGGGGGATCTTTCCATCTTCTGAGATCTTCTTTGATTTCTATATTCAGAGATTTGTAATTCTTTTCATACAGATCTTTTACTTGCTTAGAGTCATACCAAGCTATTTTTTATTATTTGTGATGATTGTGAAGGGTGTTATTTCTCTAATTTCTTTCTCAGCTTGTTTATCCTTTGAGTAGAGGAAGGCTACTGATTTGTTTGAGTTAATTTTATATTGAGCCACTTTGTTGAAGTTGTTTATCAGGTTTAGGACTTCTCTGGTGGAATTTTTGGGGATACATAAGTATTCTATCATATCATGTGCAAATAGTGATAATTTGACTTCTTCCTTTCCAATTTGTATCCCTTTGATCTCCTTTTGTTGTCTAATTGCTCTAGCTAGGACTTCAAATACTATATTGAATAGGTAGGAAGAGAGCAGGCAGCCTTGTCTAGTCCCTATTTTAGTAGGACTGCTTCAAGTTTCTCTCCATTAAGTTTGATGTTGCCTACTGTTTTGCTGTATATTGCTTTTACTGTGTTTACTTATAGGCCTTGAATACCTAATCCTTCCAAGACTTTTACTATGAAGCAGTGTTGAATTTTTTCAAATGTATTCTCAGCATCTAATGAGATGATCATGTGTTTTTTTTTCCTTGAGTTTGTTTACATAGTTGATTAGGTTGATGGATTTCCTTATATTGAACCATCCCTGTATCCCTGAGATGAAGCTTACTTGGTCATGATAGGTGATTGTTTTGATGTGTTCTTGGAATTTTATTGAGTATTTTTTGCATCAATATTCATAAAGGAATTTGGTCTGAAGTTCTCTTTCTTTGCTGTGTTTTTGTATGGTTTAGGTATAAGAGTAATTGTGGCTTCATAGAATGAATTGGGTAGTGTTCCTTCTGTTTCTATTTTGTAGAATAGTGTGAAGAATATTTTTATTAGGTCTTCTTTGATGGTATGATAGAACTCTGCACAAAACCCTTGTGGTCCTGGGCTTTTTTTGGTTGGGAGACTATTACTGACTGCTTCTATTTCTTTAGGGATTATAGGACTGTTTAGATTGTTTATCTGATCCTGCTTTGGTATCTGATATCTATCTAGCAAATTGTCCATTTCATCCAGATTTGCCAGTTTTACTTACTATGAATTTTGTAGTAGGATCTGAGTTTTTAAAAAAAATTGTTCCGTTTCTGTTATGCCTCTCTTTTCATTTCTGATCTTGTTAATTTGAGTACTGTCTCTGTGCCCTCTAGTTAATATGGCTAAGGGTTTATCTATCATGTTGATTTTTGTCAAAGAACCAGCTCCTGGTTTTATTGATTCTTTGTACAATTATTTTTGTTTCTACTTGGATGATTTCAGCCCTGAGTTTGATTATTTCCTGTCATGTATTCTTCTTGGGTGTATTTGCTTCTTTTTGTTCTAGAATTTTGAGATGTGCTGTCAATCTGCTAGTGTATGCTCTCTCCAGTTTCTTTTTGGAGGCACTCAGAGCTATGAGTTTTCCTCTTAGGACTGCTTTCATTGTGTCCCATAAGTTTTGATATGCTGTGCCTTCATTTTCATTAAATTCTGAAAAGTCTTTAATTTCTTTCTTTATTTCTTTCTTGACCAAGTTATTATTAAGTAGAGTGTTGTTCAGCTTCCATATGTATACAGGCTTTCAGATTTTTTTCTTCGATGTGTATAAAGTGTCCTTCCTTATCTTTTTTGAAAACTTTTGGTTGAAAGTTGACTTTATTTGATATTAGAATGGCTCCTCTAGCTTGAATTTTGTGGTCATTTGCTTGAAAAATTTATTTCCAGCCTTTTACTCTGAGGAAGTGCTTGTCTTTGTCACTGAATTGTGTTTCCTGTATGCAGCAAAATGCTTGGTCCTATTTACGTAGCCATTCTGTTAGTTCATGTGTTTTTATTGGGGAATTGAGTCCATTGATGTTTAGAGATATTAAGGAAAAGTAATTGTTGCTTCTTGTTATTTTTGTTTTTACAAGTGGAATTTTGTTGGTGAGGCTATCTTCTTTTGTGTTTGTTGAAAGATTTCTTTCTTGATTTTTCTAGGGCGTAGTTTCCCTCATGTTGTAGTTTTCCATCTCTTATCCTTTGTAGGGCTGGATTTGTGGAAACATATTGTTTAAATTTTGTTTTGTCATTGAATATCTTGGTTTCTTCATCTATGTTAATTGAGAGTTTTCCTGGGTGAAGTAGCCTGGGCTGGCATTTGTGTTCTCTTAGCAACTGTATGATATCTGCCCAGGATCTTCTAGCTTTTATAGTCTGTACAAGTGCAAGCTGGAAGGAATCTGTGCCTCTGTCTAGGCTTGGATTTGTGTTTCTCTGGTTCTTGTGGGGTTCACAGTTAGATTGGGTGTTGGGAATAATGTTGTGGCTTCAGTTGTGATCTTAAGTGTGTCAGAGCTCCAGTTCTCCTGGGTGTGTCCAAGCACCTGGGAGTTGAGCTTCCTCTGTGATTCTGTGATCTTGTGATCCTGGGAGTTTCAGAGCACCTGGAAGTCAAGCTTCCTCTTGTATTTTAAGAGTGGGTACAGAGCCAGCACTCTAGGTGTGCTCCAGGTGCTGTTTCCGACCAGAAGGCATCCATGCTACTCACTGGGTTGGGGTTCCTTTGTCCCTGGATCCTGGCAGACTCAGTTACTCTGGGTATTGGGACCAATGTTGTGGCCTTTCCTGTGATCCTGGGTGTGTTAGAGCACAAGGGAATTAAGCTTCCTCTAGGAGTTGTAGGACTGGGTGTGGAGCCAGGATCTAAGGTCTACTCAGGGCCTACTTTATTTTTAAAATTCATTTTTGACTTTTTTCTTAAAGGTATATATTTTATGCTTGAGTATATTGTGGCTTTTCACTCTTCCTTTGTTCACCTAAACATTTTTACTGAGCAAAAATGAGTAACTAAAAATGAGAGAAAATATAGAGAATTTGTCCAAAATACCTTAATTCCCTTTATATAATCATCTCCCATTGTACTAGTTTTTTTTTTTTTAATGACATGATTTCAATCTTCTTTAGAGCTAAAAATCAATTCCAACTTCTATCTATATAAATTTTTCTTTTTTTTGTCTGTTTTTGGATCTGGATTGTTTATATAATTTATCTATTATAAAAGATGCTTTAGTACACATCAATATATAAGTATCTTTGTGATATGTTGACTTGTAGTCTTCATGGTAGTATAAGTTAATACCCAGAGGTGCTGTATCTGGGGCATATTAAATATTTATTTTTAGTTTGTTTGTTTGTTTGTTTGTTTGTATTTTTAGATATCTCCATATAGACTTTTATAAAGGTTGAACTGGTATACATTCCCAGATATCTGACTAGCTGTAGATGTCTACAATGGGCCTATACATGACTGGACTATGAACTACAAACATGTTCTCTGTTGACTTGAATTAGGATATCAGTTCTGAATCAGAGAGTGACTTATGGAGTTCCACCCTTTGCTTCTAAACTACTAATTACTGATAGATACTGGGGGAAGGGGAGAAATGATCTACAGTTTTGTAGCTTGGTTCAGTGAGAATATTTTTGGTGATGGGTCTGGGTGATGGCTCAGTGATTAAGAACACTTGCAGCACATGATAAAATTGGAATACCAATTAACTGAATATGTTAATGCATTAATTAGTAAGCAAAGGACTCTACACTGAAGACCCTTTCACCTCCATACACACACACGCGTGCACACACACACACACACAGAGAGAGAGAGAGAGAGAGAGAGAGAGAGAGAGAGAGACAGAGACAGAGACAGAGACAGAGACAGAGACAGAGACAGAGACAAAGGCAGGCTATTCCTTTTTGGCTTCTTTGTGAGAAATCAGGTAAATGTAGATCAGGCTTTTATCTGGGTCCTCTATTCTATTTTCCTCTATTCTATATAACTGTTTTTGTGGTCATATCATGTTTCTGTTTCCAGGACTCTTGTAAGACCCACGAGATCTTAGCCTAGGTGCTTGACCCCACAGAACACAACTGGACAACAGATTGCTGAAATGGCAAGAGGTTTATTGATCCAACGCACGTGGGGTTGCTCAGCCTCACAGGGAAAGTCAACAATAAGCTCAAACAGCATACATCTTTTATACCCTCCTTGCAAGGAGGGTGAACTGCTATATCATGATTGGTCAGCAAAGCAGCAGCATATTTTTAAAACTTATTGGTCAGCTATTACTAAAGCAGGAAAACTTTGGCCGTAAAGATGTTGATAGTTTGTGATTTTTCCCGGAATTCAGCACAAGGAGGGGAAGGGTGGTTATTCCAAGAACAGCTAATCTTGTTTTTGCAACTTGGCCTGGTCACTCTGACTACCAGTTATTTTTGTTTTGGCTGGTCTTAACTTAGCCTAGTCATTCTGACCACCAAAAACTTTGTTTCTGTTTTCCCAGAACTTCTTTTTAGTAAAAACAGACAGATGTTTTCATATTCTCAGAACTTTGTTTCTATATTACCCCCTTTTTCTTTGGCATGATTTTAATCTTAAAATCATAACTCATAACTCGCTCTTATCACTGGCAACAAGTTTGTATTGCTGTCTTAACATCATTATCTGCATTGTACTAATATTTTATCTAATAAAAGCAACCAAGTGATTTAAAATGCAGGGGCCAAAGGTAAACAATAATGAGAGTATAATCAGTGGTCCTAAGAGTAGAGATCAACATTGTGAACCAAGGGGAGGAACTGAACCAGGTTTCAAACCAACTTTTGCTTTGAGCTCTCTCTCTTTTTCTTAGTTCTAAACACTCTCTAATCTTAGCTAATTTGTCTTTGACTCTTCATGAATGGTTGATATAAAAACAACATTCTTCTTTTAGTGCTACACACAAGCCTCCCTCTTTGAGGAATAGCAGGTCTAATCCTCTCCTATTTTGAAGGACCACCTCTGAGAGGGAGGTCAGGAATTCTTGAAGGTCAGCTAAAGTCTTTTCTATTCTCTCTATATCTAAATCAATGGCCGCTCTAAGCTCTCCATAAGCCTGATGTGGCAAGGCAATACCAGATGTTCCTGTGGCTGACTGCCAGGGTAATTCCTAACTCTTTTTTGTGCCTTACTAAGTTTCCAGTGTCAGAATCCCAGTAGTCCAGTACTCCTCATAAGGATGGTATAATAATCTAGGCACTATCTGAACTAAAACACAAAAGTCATGGTTGTTATTCAGAATCTCTAAACTTATATAGGTTGTGATGCCTGAGGCACAGGCCCACCAGCTGTCTAGAGGTGGGAGGAGGTATCCGGTTGGATCTTCCATCAGAGGGTATGAGGCAATACACAGATGTCGATGGGTTTGTGGGACGTGATCCACACAAAGGCCTTCTTCAGTAATGGCTGAGAGGTTTAGGCAGACTTGTTGCTTGTTCTACCTGCAATGGGAGGGTGCTAGAGAAGTATTAAGAGTACCAACATATGCAATACCTTCATATTAAGGGGGTGCCACATCATAACATAGCCAACACCTCTTAGTTATCTCAAGGTTTGTAGCATTGTATACTCTGAAGGCACTAATCAGTATATAGAGGGGGGTTGATACCCAGATCAGTCTGTGGGGGCCATGTGGATGGGACCTCTAGATCCCCATGGAATATCAGATGATCAACAGTTGGTATAACAGGCTTGGGTTTAACCTGAGGAGGGGGTCATGGAGGATTGGGGTGAATGGGGAAGGCTTAGGGCTGAGTTTGGGTCCAGCAGAATATAAGGGGTTTCCATTTGTAAGCTTGATGGTAAATATCAGCCTATCATCTTGACCATCAAGATAGAATCTGAGGCCCCATTCATATCCTTTTATCCAGTTTGTAGCCTTTTCCCCCTTCTCAGTGAAAGTAACATGAAGTGGTGACACTAATTTCATTGGCACTCTTTCACTGAGGGTATGCTGTCCCGGTCTAGGATAGAGTAATTAGTGGCTAAGGGTATGCTGTTTTGGGCTAGGAGAGGATAATTAGCAGCTACTTTGGTATAATCCCAACTTGAAGTAGGATTCCAAGATGCCTGTCCCGAAGTCTCACAACCCCAGTTTTTACAATAGAAATCAGGCCTACCCCCGCACTTAGGATTATGGGACCTATCCCTGTGGTTCCCAAGGCAAACAGAGAATTCCCACTTCTGTAGCAGACTCCTCCAGTGGCCATTACAGTGACCCACCCCCCATGTCTCTCCAATGGCCTTTTATCTGACTTACAGGACCCAGGGAGCCTTTTGAAGATCTGAGTGTCCCTCCACATCCCAGCCCGGAGCCCAGGCAGCCAGTTTGCAGATGTCAGGGAATAGGTCTGGCCACCACTGATTGGGTGTAGCAACCGTGGATGTGCTCCATACTATGTCTTCTGCTCCATTTATCACCATCCAAGTTAAGTTACATGGGTGGTGAGAGCTGGCACTGGATGGGCCCAAGAGCAAGGAATTAAGATGCAGTACCATTGTCAGGAGGAGGAGTCTCATTTTTAACAATCTTGAGCTGGTTTTGTGTGTCAACTTGACACAGGCTGGCGTTATCACAGAAAAGAGAGTTTTAGGTGGGGAAGTGCCTCCATGAGATCCAACTGTGGAGCATTTTCTCAATTAATGATCAAGGGGGTAGGGCTCCTTGTGGGTGGTGCCATCCCTGGGCTGGAAGTCTTGGGTTTATAAGAGAGCAGGCTGAGCAAGCCAGGAAAAGCAAGCCAGTAAAGAACATCTCTCCATGGCCTCTGCGTCAGCTTCTGCTTCCTGACCTGCTTGAGTTCCAGTCCTGACTTCCTCTGGTGATCAACAGCCATGTGGAAGTAAGCTAAATAAATACTTTCCTCCCCAACTTGCTTCTTGGTCATGATGTTTGTGCAGGAATAGAAACCCTGACTAAGACATCAGTAGTCTGTGTTCTCCAAGTGTGTGGTTTTGGGTCCAGTGGGGGCAGGTTTAACATGTGACATGTGGGATACTTAGCAGGACAAGGTACAGTCCCCTCCAGCAAGGTTCAAGGGTCTGTGCACAATGCAGCCTCACATTGACCGAGTCTCCAACCTGGAATGGATATGAAGTAGTGGATGTGCCAGGGTCATAGGCCATAGCCAGCTGTGACCATATTCCTTTTAGCACCAGCTGTAGTCTCTTCAACCTAGCATAGAAGTCACTGTTACTATGACGTGTGGGTTCAAGCAACTCTCTCAACACCATCAGAGGTGTGGGAGTCCCGAACAGGATCTCAAATGGAGTCAAGCTGAAACAGGAAGAGGTATTCCTAACCTGGAAAAGGACCAAGGGAATGAAACCACTGAGTCTGCGCCAGTCTCCATGATCAATTTAGTCAAGGACTCTTTTAGAGTTTTATTTATCCTCTCTACCTGTCCTGAACTTTGAGGTCTGTAAATGCAATGTAATTTCAAATCGACCTCTAAATACCTGGCCACTCCCTGACTTAACTTGGCAATGAAGGCAGGGCCATTGTCTGACCCAATTACCTTGGATACCCCAAACTGGGAGAAGATTTCCAGTATTTTCTTGATGATCACTGAAGCTGTCTCTTGCTTGGTGGGGAAGGCTTCTACCTATCCTGAAAAGGTATCTACAAACGCTAGGAGATACTTGTAGCCATATTTTTCTAGTTTTACCTCAGTGAAGTCTACT
>JADRCD010029215.1:0-12140 GCA_019843815.1 Montemys delectorum
TTATATGTTACTTGACCTTTTTCCCTTACTGCTTTTAAAATTCTTTCTTTGTTTAGTGCATTTGGTGTTTTTATTATTATGTAATGGGAGAAATTTCTTTTCTTGTCCAGTCTATTTGGAGTTCTGTAAGCTTCTTGTATGTTCATGGGCATCCCTTTCTTTAGGTTAGGGAAGTTTTCTTCTGTAATTTTGTTGAAGATATTTGCTGGCCCATTACATTGGGAATCTTCACTCTCTTCTATACCTATTATCCTTAGGTTTGGTCTTCTCATTGTGTCCTGGATTTCCTGGATGTTTTGGGTTAGGACCTTTTTGCTTTTTGCATTTTCTTTGACTGTTGTGTCCATGTTTTCTATGGTGTCTTCTGCCCCTGAGATTCTCTCTTCTATCTCTTGTATTCTGTTGGTGATGTTTTCATCTATGACTCCTGATATTTTTCCTAGGTTTTATATGGCCAGGTTTGTCTCTCTTTCTGTTTTCTTCATTGTTTTTATTTCCATTTTTAGATTCTGGATTGTTTTGCTTATTTCCTTCACCTGTTTGATTGTGTTTTCCTATAGTTTTTAAGGGATTTTTGTGTTTCCTCTTGAAGGGGTTCTAGCTGTTCTCCTGAATTTCTTTGAGGGTGCTACTTATATCTTTCTTAAAGTCCTGTATCATCGTCATGATAAGTGATTTTATATCTGAATCTTGCTTTTCTGGTGTAATGAAGTGTCCAGGACTTGCTAAGGTGGGAGAATTGGGTTCTGATCATGCCAAGTGACCTTGTTTTGTGTTGTTTATTTTCTTATGCTTGCCCCCGCCATCAGGTTTTCTCTAGTGCTACCTGCCCTTGCTAAATCTGACTGGAGCTTGTCCTTCCTGTGATCCTGGTTGCTTCAGAACTCCTCAGAGTCAAGCTGTCTCTGTGATCCTGGGATTATGGGATTCTGTGATCCTGGGCTTGTTGGAACACCTGGGAGTGGGGCTTCTTTTGTGTGTTGTGGGACTGGCTGTGGAGCCTCAGGCCAAGGTCTGCTCAGGACACCAGCCCAGAGAGACCAGAAGGAACCTGAGCCACTGGGCTGGTAGAGGTTCTGTGTGCCTGGTCCTGCTGATCCCAGTTACTCCAGGTGTTGGGAAGGATGTTGGTTCCTCCTCACCTCTGATTCTGGGCATGTCAGAGCACCTGGGAGTGGAGCTTCCTCTGGGTATTGAGGGACTAGCTGTGGAGCTTGTGCCCAAGGTCTGCTCAGGACACCAGCCCAGAGAGACCAGAAGGAACCTGAGTCACTGGGCTGGCAGAGTTCCTGTTAAGAAACAGATTTTTGATAAAGAACAATTTAAGGACCATTTCTTGTCAAAGAATAAGATTTAAAAAGCCATAGAGAAACATTTTATGTTTATTGAAAAAATACATGCATGTATTGTGGAATGTAAATATACATGTATGTATTTATTTTAATGAAGTTTTCCCATGTGGGATGATAATTATCCTCACAAGAGCCATAGACAAACATAAGGGAAGTCCAAAAGACTTTTAAAACCATATAGATTGTTGCCTTGGTTGCATCCCAGAACTTGGCAGAAATTCCCCTTTGCTGAAGACTCACATATTTCAGACACAGATTAGAGGAATCAAGCTGGGACTGAGCAGGAAACCTCTTCCCTGGGGACTAGATCTCATAGTACCAGCTGCCAAGGAAGTAAAGCTAATCAGCAACAGTGCCCATCTATAAAGCCTGAAAGCCACAATAGCCATAACATAAGCTAAATGTACTTCTATTCCTTATTTTAAAGGAAGTAAATGAAGATATCAAGAAAATACCTTGTCCAAAGAGTAAATAAAAGATACTCTAATTTGAAAAATCAGCAGCTAGAAAAAAATCTGTTTGACACTATATCTTGATAATACTCCTCCTAGGAACCCCAAAACATGTCCCCCAGGCTTATAATTTATTTTATTATTCTTTAATCTTTTTTTTTTACAGTCCAGTCCCCCTCCAAGTCTGCCTTCTGACTGTTCCTCTTCCCATCCCTCCTACCTCATCTGCAAGAGGATGTCCCCACCCATCCTCTATCCCACCAGATCTCCCCACCCCCTGGGGCCTCAAGTCTCTCCAGGGTTAGGTGCATCTTTTCTCACTGAGGCCAGACCCAGAAGTCCTCTGCTGTACATGTGTTGTGGGCCTCATATCAGCAGGTGTATGCTGCCTGTTCAGTGGTGCAGTGTCTGAGAGATCTCGGGGATCAAAGTAAATTGAGACTGCTGGTCCTCCTAGACGATCACCATTCACCTCAGCTTCTTCCAGCCTTTCCCTAATTCAGCCACAGGGATCACCAGTTTCTGTCCATTGGTTAGATGTAAATATCTGCATCTGACTCTTTCAGCTGCTTATTGGGCCTCTCAGAGGGCAGTCATGATAGGCTCCTGTCTATAAGCACACCGCAGCATCAGTAACAGTGTCAGAACTTGGAGCCTCCTCTTGAGATGGATCCCAAGTTGGGCCAGTCACTGGACCTCATTTCTCTCAAGCTCATCTCTATTTTTGTCCCTGCAATTCTCTTAGACAGGACCAATTCTGGGTCAGAGTTTTTGACTGTGGGTTGGCAATCCCATCCCTCACTTGAGGCCCTGTCTTCCTGCTGAAGGTGGGCTCTATAAGTTCCTTCTCCCCACTGTAGGGCATTTCATCTAAGGTCCCTCCCTTTGAGTTCCAAGAGACTCTCACCTCCCAGGTCTCTGGTACCTTCTAGAGTATCAGAACTCTTATCCCAGCCTGGTCTATGGAGTGAGTTCCAGGGCATCGAGGGCTACACAGAGAAACCTTGTCCTGAAAAAAGTGAAAAAACTTAAAAAACTTAAAAAAACAAAACAAAACAAAAAAAGTGTGACAACTAGTACACTGACCATGCTCCACTGTATGCTCACACAGCCAAGAGCATATATGTGGTACAAAGTAGACTTGATGGAAATTTTAAAATATGAGGGCACAAAGTTGGGTGGGTAGAAGGTTGGGGGTAGAGTTGAGATGAACTCAGAAGTGAAAAAATATGATAAAAAATATATTGTATGAAATATTAAAAAATTAATAAAAATAATTAATGGATTAGCAAACTGAAAGAAAACCAATGGATTTTATGCTATCTGAGAAACAAAGAAAATAATTTTAAAACTGAATAGAGCCTTGGAGAACATTGACATATGAAAAGGCACATTGGCATATACATAATTAGAGTAGCAGTTACAAAGAAGAGAGATGATGAAGAAGAAAATGTTCTAATAGTTAATAGCTATAAACACTCCTTATTAGATGACAACTTTGATTTAAGCACTTAAGAGACTCCATGAACTCCAAATTAGATGATTACAATGAAATTTTCAATAGACAAAGCATAGTAGAAATTCTGATAATCAAAAATGTGAAAATCTTGAAGGGTAGAAGAAAATGATTCATTTACAAAAGAAAGCTACAAAGTTTAATAACTGATATTCTACAAAAATAATATAGTCATACAATATATTATAAATACTTCAATAAAATGATCAAATAAATTGCATATTTGTGAAAGGTGCCTGTCAAAAATCAAGTGAAAAGATTAATATTGTTCTTGTATGCAAATGGTTGACTTCATTATTAGTAACCTTATCTATCAAAACTATTAAAGGAGGTTCTAAGAATAGAAGCAAGTAATTTCAAATAATGTAAGTCCATGAAACAATTTATATTACAAAACAAGAGAATTAAAAATATATAAGTGCTATTATTAGTGAATTCACTCCAAGTTTTGTGGTCTCTTAAATAATTAGAAAATAATTACATAAAACAATATGCATCAAATTATACTGTTGGGTATATAACATAGAGAAGTTATTTTCTTGTAGTGGCATAAAGGAAATCAATGAAATTAGGACTATACTGGGTTAAGCAGATGCTGACTTAGATGCTAAGGAACAAATCTGAAGACTTGAATGTGGTAAATAAGAGAATTGAAAATAAACTATATAGAGATGATGTTTTATGGGGCTAGAGACTCACTAGTCCTGTGGACTAGACTTAGCATCCATAAACAAATTGGTTATGATCCTATACACACCTGCAAGCCCAGCATGCAGATGAAGTCTGATGTAAAGTCAGCAAGATTACTGGAACATGATGGCTGCTAGCATAGTAGAAAACCTTGGGCTCTAAGTTCAACAAGAGACCCAGTCTCAAAGGAAATAGATGGAGTGTGATACAGGAAAACACTCGATGCCCTTTTCTTGCTTCTCCACACACACATGCATTCATAAACCACACACCCATATGTATTCCCCACAAACACTGAAGTAAAATATTTAAGCATTAGAAAGGTCAATGATTCTCCCAGAAATCCAAAGGAGATCCTTATAAATAAAGGAGAGTATGATGCAAGTAGTTAGTCAGCTAGAATAGTAACATCATACTGATGTGATCTAGAGCAGATATGAACCTTAAAATCACTATGTTATGTGAAATAACACTATCTCTGGAGATCATATGTGATTATTCCACTTATATACTATTTCTGGAGTAGTCAAATAAACAGAGAAAAATGTACATTAATGACCATATAAATCTAGTGGGAACTTGATGGGCCAGTAGACAACAACTAAAGTATATAGGCATTTTTTAAAGTATGATAACAATGTTGTAAAGTTACTAGGCTGATAATAGCACAAATTGTGAGTATGCTAAAAAGTAGAATTATAAACTTCAAATGGATAAATTTAGTGCTGTTTGTATTGTAAGATAATCATAGTGCAGTAAATTCATATAAATTTAAGTCAATAATATGTAATTTAAATACAGAGTAATTAAATACATATCATTAAAAGAAACTATCAGATTCATTTAAAAAAGAAATATGTCTGTATTCATTTTCATGGTGTGTAATTTTGTCATTCCCAGTAATAACTAAGATAAGCAATTTAATTTTGTGTCATGGTTTTAGATATTTAAGTTTGTTGGCTCCATTGCTTTTAGGTCTGTGGTGAGGCAGAATATCATGGTAAGAAGCATGTGAAAGAATAATTTGCTCACCTCATTGTGGGACAGAATTGTCTAGGTCATATTGTATACTAAAAATACTGAGATTTTAAAACAAGCAGAATGAATGGCTAAGAGGAAATTGTCAGTGGTCCCATTGATACCTTCAAATGTACATCTCCAACAATTTAATTCCATTCCATTTAGCTTCACCTCCTAAAGTTTCCATATTTTCCCAACAGTGACAAATGCTGGCAACAAGCATTTGTGAGCCTTTGGGAGATATTTGAGACTAACCATAATAATGCATGGTCTTCCTAAACAAATTGGTGACAAAAAAACCAGGAAAATAAATAAACGGAAAAGCTCCCAGGGACTAAACCACCAACCAAAGAGTATACATGGAGGGACCCATGGTTCCAGCTGCATGTGTATAGCAGAGGATGGCCATGTCGGTCATCAATGGGAGGAGAGGTCCTAGGTCTCCTGAAGGCTTGATGCCCTAGTGTAGAGGAATGCCAGGACAGGGAAGTGGGAGTGGGTAGGTTAGTGAGCAGGGAGTGGGGGGGGTGGGATGGAGGAGTTTTCTGAGGGGATAAAATTGGCAATGTAAATAAAGAAAACATCTAATAAAAAATAAATGGAAAACATTCAAGAAGCCAAATTTGCAATCTCAGAACTCAGGAGGTAAAAAACAGAAGATTGTCCTGAATTGAGGTGAGTTCTAGGTAGGCCCATCTCAAAAAAATTAGTGACAAATGTCAAAATAAAATTAACAGGGACAATATTACCATCCCACAGACATAATGTATATCAAGGCCAAAATCACTAACTATACTTGAAATACCTCAATTATAATGAGCTTTAGCATTTATTAAGCTGGCAGTATTACTATGGAATATGCAAATCAAAACTTCAGATGTGCAAGCAAAGATGTACGCATTAATAACAATTTACCAATTCTTCCCCAAGAATGGAATGGAAATATTGAGAGGAAAATTTAGTAAAAGAAATAGTATAATTTAATAAACCTTAATTAAAGTGTATGTGATCAAATCAACATAGTTTTAAACAATAATTATACGTACAAATTATGTCTGCATTAACATAATAAAAGCATTTGTATTGGACATGCTCTTTCTAATTTTCACTGTCTGAAACAAAGATATGCTTGAATTATAGGTCAAATGAGTAGACCTAGATAACATTCAAGGTACAATAGAGTAGCAAGAAAACTGGATCATAGGTTCTAGACACAGACCAAATAAAGCAAAATTGTTTCTAAACTTGAGTCACATAGATTAAGACCATTATTAGTAATAGACACAGAGTAAGATAATAGAGAATTAGTTATTCAATAAAGCTTTTTACCTAAACTACACATGTGTACAAAATTGTATGTCTTCAGTTGTATGCTCATGGGTGAGTTCATCAGGCTCTCCTGGACAGTCTCACACACTGATTCAGACAGCCCTGGTTAAACTTGGTGGACATCAAAAAAAAAAAAAAAAGCAAATAGAAAAAACTATTAATATGGGCAAGGAAATTGTAGGGTTAGAGAGAGAATTGACAGGGCTAGGAGAAATATTGAAAAAGAGTGGAAAAACTGTGATTAATAGTAATACACTATACACATGTGGGATTCTATCAAAAACAGATTTAATAAAAATGTAAAAAGTAGAAAATGTAATGAGATTGTTGCCAAAATTTATTATATGATAAAACATTAAATTTTCCTCAATATTTCTATATACAAATGATATAGGCCATAACCTAGCTCCATAATGGGCTTCATAAATAAACAAGTGACAATCTGAGTAAAACATCATACGAATTATGATGATGAAGACAGACAGACAGATACATACATACATACATACGTACATACATATAAAATTATTAAAATAGTTCTATGTTCTTAAATAACTTTTAAATGTACCAAATGAAAGTTCAAATCTTTAAATGTATGAATTTGAATCATAATGTACTTACCTGCAGAAATGTAGTTTAAAGGGATTTGTTAAATAAATTGTATAACACTTAACAAAGAACAAAATATTTGTGTAGCCCACACTTTTTGCTACTTTATTGGGTTCTTTTACCTATGCCCCTTCTCCACCCTTATCTCTTCCAAACCTCTAACACCAGGTAGGAGTGAAAGGTTAGAGGGGAAAGGGGGCGTAGACTTCTTTAGGCTACTTCTTGCTTATTAGGGGCTTTGAACTCCTTGGAGCAAGTCCAATCTCTGTTGTCAGGGTATCCAGTTTCTTCTTCTCATCTCTTTGCTCATGACCATCTGACAACACATTATTAGTAATAGACACAGAGTAAGATAATAGAGAATTAGTTATACAATAAAGCAACAGAAACCAACACTAGCAGCAGGGGGAGCAGCAGCTACCACTGGTACCTTTGGGCTCTTGCTTTATACTCTCTCAAGAGTTTTCAGAGTCCCAAATATCTGCCAAAACCATGCCCCTCCTAGCGCACGAGACAATCATAGTTAGTAGCAGTGGACAATCTGAAGCAGCCCCTCTATCCTACACTTAGGATTAAAACAAAACTATATTCACATAACATAACTGGGTTTTAAAAAAAAATTCTCATTCTGTATTTGTCAAAAAAAATCCAGAAGAAAGGAAATAACTAAGCAAAGTCAAAAAGTGAAGAAAAAGATAATGCATAAATAGCAAAAATAGAAATGATGATAAAAACCAGGTATAGGGGTAGTTCTTAAAAAGTAAGTCATATTTCTGGCAAATCTTGATAAATAAAACTAAAATGAATATGAGAAAAAAGTGACAAATTCATCAGAGAATTTAAAAGAGAAGATAATATAACCAAAGAATAAAATGTAACAAAGATACAGAGAAATATAATATATAAGAATATCTGAAAAAACATAAATACAAAAATTGAGATTTTAAAAAAAAGAATATCTGATAATTTATGGGTAAAGAACAACATTTTGGAAAAATAAATCAATGACATATATCTAAGACTGGCTAAAGAAATGGAAAATGCACCTATTACTTGACCTAGAAATAATCTCCCACCATGAATTTACTCTAAATAACTACATATATATACACAACATGTCATGCATTACTGGTACTGCCAGGTTTGATAATATCATGTATATATACATATGGATTATCTGAAGCTGATAATGCAGCTCTGTAGTAGAGCATTGGTCTAGCAAATATTGGGTTCTAGTTTTGAGCCATAGCTTTATAATGAAAAGATTAGGAAAATCCTAATGCCCTACTGAGACCAAACTTCCACAATGGGCTTATCCCAGAGTAGAATTAAACATTTTTCAATAGACCCTTGACTGGCCTGACACTTATGTTTCATTCAATCAAATTGAGGTACAGAGTGGTTATAAGAATATTTTCAAAATATTTTATTTTGTACATATTTTAGTTTTTACATCTATGATTTTAAAATATTATTAAAATAAAGTTTGAATTTTATCTAAATGTTTCTCATTGTTACAAGGAGAGGAAGGATAAGTGAGAGACAATTTGATGACTTTTCTCGGATGTAACAGAGGGATCACACAAAAAACTGCCACTCCAACATGGAGAACAGCGAACAAGTACAAACACAGGTCATGCCAACAGACCTGGCACAAAAGCCACTCACTCAGCCTATAAACATATAAGACCTACCAAGACATAAGTAATGCTTAAATGCATATTACTCTGTGACAGAGTCAATTGGGAATTTACTCACACAGAATTTGGAAAAGAGAAGTGTAAAATGATTAATCATAGGAGACTTGTTAGAACAGTGATGGTTTAATGGTTTTGTAATGGTTTAATGATATATACATAGTATACATTTTTTAAAAAGTCACAAAAATTTACAGCATGAAGATTGAATTCTTTCTTTCCTTCTTTTCTAATTATGAGGATGAAAACCTAGACCTTTCATATGAACCTTCTTGCATTAATTTAAAAAAAATATTCCAAGATGAAATATAAAATATAAGGGAATTATAATTAAGCAGGAGGCACATTCACCTCACTAAAAGGAGAAATTGCTTCCCTAAGTGACTTGGAAATGAATGTCACAAGGCTAAAGTAAGTATATAATATATATGTATATATATATATTCTTTATATATATTATATATATGTATGTGTATGTATTCTTTATAAATATCAGTAAAGTTCTCTCCCACAGAAGCACAGGTTAACCTATATGAATATTTGTTAACAATAGTATACAAATATTAGTATACTGGGGTTGAACAGTTAAATGAATACATGGATGAATATGAATGATGTGAGGCAGATCTCTTACTGTTGGAATGAGTTATCAGTAAGAAAAGGGAGGTGGCTGTAATGGTCTTTTTGGTAATGAAATAAGAGTTTACATAATCAGCTTAAACTTATGCCTAGTTTCATACAGATACAGGTAATTAGTTAAATGAAAACAGGAAATAAAAAGGAAAAACAAAGGACATTACTTCTCCTAGGTATGGTACAGGAGAAAGTTGTGGTCGATAAAAGGGAGAGAGAGAAGGCAGTGATCTCTGGGAGATTCCAGAGTGGAGAGGACAGAGTGCGGAGCCAGGTTCAGCAGCCAGCAGGGCTAAAAGCACAAAAAGAGCAGATAGCTGAAATTGTTGGATTATACAGGGAAGAGCAGCCCAGCCTACTGGGCTGGAGAGGTCAGTGGAGGGGGTGGGGAATGTCAGCCTGGAGGACCCTGTAACAGGTAGAGGCAGTGGGATGCAGGAGAAGCTGCAGGCCAAGTCTGCTTTAATATGTTAAAAAGGTCCCAGCACTTGGGAGGCAGAGGCAGGCAGACCTCTGAGTTCGAGGCCAGCCTGGTCTACAGAGTGAGTTCCAGGACAGCCAGGGCTACACAGAGAAACCCTGTCTCGAAAAAGAAAGAAAAAAAAATGTTAAACAGGCACCTCAGCCATTTGTCCCAGGTTTGAAATCTAACATCTAACACTAGTATATAAATATTTTAACTATGCCTACATGGATACTTTGTTTACTATATTTATATATGCAATAATATGAAGTATAAAATATTTTATATTATACACATATTTTGCTCTGTGAGCTGAGAGAGCCTCCAATGCAAGCACTGAGACCTAGGTTTCTGAACTAATTACCCCAAAAAAGTAGAATGCCTTAGAGAAAAGACTGATTCTATACAATGAGCCTGCTGTATCTCATAGTCTATAAATGTTGCATTCAGAAGAGTCCACATTTTGGGAGACTGGACAGGACTCAAGTTTATGACTTTATTTTACTGAATCTCCAGGAAAAAGTAATGAAAGAAGAAATCAGAGAATAAAAATTAAGTAAGGAACATAAATATTTGTAGCATATTTTGACATTGATTCAGATATACTATCTATAAGACAGCTTGTGCACATAAGGCTCAGGCACATTGTGGAAGACTGAGCAGAAAAACTGTAATAACCAGAGGAACAGGAGTTTACTGTGAGACTGTGTCTCCTAGGAATTTCAGAAGCTACACCCATAAAGTCTTATTGATGTGACTGCCCAAGCATGAGCTGAACAAGGACAACAACAATAGACATGCCACAGTGAATGGAGAAAAACCCAGGGATCCTCAATCCTACCCAAAGAACTACAGTCAATTAAGGAATGCATAGAGTGGGCAAAATAGTCTTCCCCAGAACACACCAATGGTCAGCCCTAAAAAAAATATTATATAGGTATATATAGCTGTGTGTGTGCGTGTGGGTGTGTGTATGTGTGTGTGTACATATATGTATGTATGTATATAAATATATATATAACATTATATAGACTGTGAATGTTGTACTTACATATTTAGGAATATATAAAAGAGGTAATTAAGTTGAAATTGAGCAAGGGAGGGTATAAAGGAAGGTTTAAAGGGAGGAAAGGGAGGGGGAGGTGATATAACTATAATCTGAAAAAATAGAATAAAATGTATGTCTCTGGGGTAAATATGAAAAGCACCTGAGCAGTCACTGATTATTTAAATTATTTACATTTATTTATTGTATTCCACACATATGCACATGCCACAGAAAGCACACAGCAGTCAGATGTGGGAAGCAAAGAAGCCTTAAGTGAAAGTGTAATCAGCAGGTAAAGTCCTGAGCTGATGTGTATTCCTGATAAGGACCAAAGCCTCAGACCCATGGGAACTGATAAAGCCTTCCTGAGTCAGTCTCAGGAAATTGGCAAAGTCTTCCTCTCCTCTGTCTGCAAATGTTGACAGAGTATCTGTCAGCAAGCACCTACGTGCAGGGCCCTCATCCTGCATGTTTACTGCCTGAGGCTGCTCCCGGGAAGAGTCTTTCTACTGAGACTAGCAAACCTCCTTCTTGTGCTGTAATAACAACTCCACTGAGGTTTTGGGTTGTTGCACAGCTGTTGCAGCTCCATCAGAGCAAACATGGCTCACCTGGTCTCAGTTTTTCTGTACCTGTGTCTGCACTGTCTTCATTCACCCCAGGCATGTGTACAGAACTAAGCTGCACTGGATGCAGCAGTCTGAGCGCACAACTTTGGAGAGCAGATTCTGTCTTTCTACTATGTGGGTCTCAGGGCTTGAACTCAGGTCCTCAGAGTATTGGAAAATCTTAGAAATAAAATCTTATGACTTGTATTTACTTCCAATTATTCCAGCAGAAAGATATGAAAGTAAGTGTGAATTTCTGTAATAAAGTTTTCTCTATAGATGTGTTATCAATAGTTTTCTCTTATATATTATATTACGGGCTTGCAATGTATGCTAGTATACATGAGGCTCTATGTTTGAGCCCTAGCACCAAATACAAAATACAGATGTAACATATATGTAAATTAGTTAAATATATTATCTCTTGTTAAACTTGCAATTCTAGGTGAAATTCATTATTTAAATATTTGATAGAAGAATGGACATTGAAACTGTTTTTTAAAACATAAGTCACCATCAAATGTTCCAGGAGAAGGTCATTTTTATGTACAGTCATAAAAAAGGGTCTAAGAGAAACAAATTACTATCACACATAATCTCTGCCAAAGCATACAGAGATATGGACAATTGTTCAATTCATTTTGCTAGGCCAGTACTCCTTGATTCCAATACCAGATGAGAATATCAGATGTAAATAACTTTTAAGCCAGGAGCTCTCACACA
>JADRCD010029219.1:0-10381 GCA_019843815.1 Montemys delectorum
ACCCCTTATCCCATCCCTCCTCCCCCTGCTTCTATGAGGTTGCTCCCCACCCCCCACTCCAGCCTCACAGCTCTAGCATTCCCCTACACTGGGGCATAGAGCCTTCACAGGACCAAGGGCCTCTCCTCCCACTGATGGCAGATAAGGCTCCTTCAGCTCCTTCAGTCCTTCCCCTAACTCCTCCACTGGAGACTGTGCTCAGTCCAATGGATGACTGTGAGCAACTAACTGCCTCTCAGGAGACAGCTGTACCAGGCTCCTGTCGGCAAGCACTTCTTGGCATCAGCAATAGTGTCTGGGTTTGGTGTCTGCATGTGGAGTGGATCCCCAGGTGGGGCAGTCTCTGGGTGGTCTTTCCTTCAGTCTCTGCTCCACACTTTGTCCCTGTATTTTATTAGACAGGAGCCATTCTGAATTAAAATTTTGGAGATGGATAGGTGGCCCCATCCCTCAACTGGAGGGGGTGCAGCATGCCTAAGCTCTGGATATGGTCTCTACAGGTTCTCTCTCCCCTTTGTGGGGTATTTCAGCTAATGTCATCCCTGTGGGGTCCTGGGAGGCTCTTGCTTTCCTGGCATCTGGGACTTTCTGGTTGCTACCCCCAGTTCCCCATCTCCCATAGCTACACACCTCTGTTCAAATTCCTGACCCTCTGTATGTCTCCTCCATCTCCTCCCATACCTGATTCTGTCCCTCTTTCCCCTCCCCCTCTTTTCTTCCTCCCAAGTCCCTCTACCTCTCTACTTCCTTTGATTATTTTGCACTCCCTTCTAAGCAGGACTGAAGCATCCACTCTTTGGTCTTCTTTCCTCTTGAGTTTCATGTGGTCCGTGAGTTGTATCATGGGTATTCCACTCTCTTTGCCTAATATCCACTTATCAGTGAGTATATACCTTGTGTGTTCTTTTGTGACTGAGATACCTCATCCAGGATGGTATTTTCTAGATCCATCCATTTGCCTGTGAATTTCATAAATTCATTGTTTTTAATAGCTGAGTAGTAGTCCATTGTGTAGATGTACCACACTTTCTATATCCATTCCTCTGTTGAGGGACATCTGGGTTGTTTTTAGCTTCTGGCTATTATAAATAAGGCTGCTATGAACATAGTGGAGCATGTGCCCTTGTTATGTGTTGGAGCATCTTCTGGATATATGCCCAGAAGTGGTATAGCTGGGTCCTCTGGTAGTATTATTTCCAATTTTCTGAAGACCTGCCAGATTGATTTCCAAAATGGTTTTACGAGCTTGCAATCCTACTAGCATTGGTGGAGTGTTCCTCTTTCTCCATATCCTTGCCAGCATCTGCTGTTACTTGTGTTTTTGATCTTAGCCATTCTGACTGGTGTGAGATGGAATTTCAGGGTCGTTTTGATTTCAATTTCCCTGATGGCTAAGGATGTTGAACATTTCTTTAGGAGCTTCTCAGCCATTCAAGATTCCTCTGTTGTGAATTTGCTGTTTAGCTCTCTACCCCATTTTTTATTGGGTTATTTGTTCCCTGGAGTCTAACTTCTTGAGTTCTTTATATATATTAGATATTAGCCCTTTTATCAGGTGTAGGATTTGTAAAGATATTTTCCCAATCTGTGGATTGCCATTTTGTCCTATTGACAGTGTTCTTTGCCTTTTACTTACAGTGCATTTTACTTACAGTGTTAATTAAAATTTTCATACATTGGAACTTAAATTTTCAAAGAGATTCGATGAAGTTGTGTCATTTAGAATTATTCAAAAGTAGTAAAAGAAGCCAGGAAGTGGTGGTACACACCGTTAATCCCAGCACTCAGGATGCAGAGGTAGGCAGATCTCTGTAAATTCAAGGCCAGCCTGGTTTACAAAGAGGACAGCCTCTTTGTAACATAGTGAAACACTGTCTTGAAACAAACAAACAAACAAATGTAGTAAAAGAAATATTGGAAGCAAAAATTAGTTCTTTGCTTTTTTAGTTTGACTTCCATAAATTCCAGGGAGATACTGTTCTCATTTACTAATTACAACCAAAGATAGGTAAAAGATTTTGGTTTTTGTTAACTATCGAAAAGCTGTGTTTAATAATGCTTAGCCCACTCTGGCAGTGACACCGCATGGAGTCCAAACTCAATTAGACATGGCTCCCATGCCAGCCCTTGATCTGGCCATACCATCTGCTGTGACCCCAGTACCAATAAACTTGGTTGTTGCATCAGAGTTCCAGGAGACAAAACCTGTTGGGAATGCCACCTGGCCACTTGGAGAGGGAAGCTGCTTCAAGAAAGGTGTCTAGATGGAGCCTATGCGCTATTCAGAACTGAGGCAGACACAGACCTAATTAGATGCCCTTCTCCCCCCCCCCCCACCCACACCCTGCAGATCAGAGTTCAAGAAAGCCACATTTTGGTGGTCTTCGGGTTTTTACCCTAACAAATTGTACGAAGCTGCCACCTGGTGGCCTGAAGTGGTCTTACCAGTACTGGAATTAAAGGGTTACATTAAAAAATCTTGGAGTGTGTGTGGGCACGCGCATATAGGTGAATGCATGCACACACAAACAAGATGGGATGTCAAGTGCCTTACTCTATCACTATTTATATTATTTTAGGAAACAGAGACTCTCCTTGAATGTAGCAGTGCACAATTGGCTAGACTGGCTAGCCAGCAAGCTCTTGAGATTTTCTGTCTTTTACCTCCATTGCTGGGATTTCATATGTGCACTGCTATTCTTAGCTTTTAAAAAATTATTTTATGTGTATTGGTGTTTTGCCTGCATGTGTGAGTATCAGATTCCTTGGAACTGGAGACTGGAGTTGCAGACAGTTGGTAAGGGGGCATTTGGGTGCGTGTGGTGAACCACCACGTTTTGAACCCTTGTCCTCTGGAAGAGCACTGCTGAGTCATGTCTTCGGCCCCTAATTCTTAGCTTTTTATGCAAGTGCTGGGGATCTGAAATCAGGTCCTCATGCTTCTACAGTGAGCACTTTACCCACGGAGCCATCTCCTGAGCTCTTTGGATGATTTTTTAAGACTAACTAATTAATTAATTAATTTTACCTTCTGATTGCAACTTCCTCTCCCTCCCTCTTCTCTTGGTCCCTCCCTTTACCTCCCTACTCCATCCACCCCTTCTTCCCTACTCCTCAGAAAAGGGGAGGCCTCCCATTGTATGATTTTTATATGCAAATTCATGTCTCATATCTTGGAGCTATGTTTATGGGTGAGCAGAATAACAGATAACAATAAAGTTTATAAAACGCTGAATGATAGATCCACTGTTGACTGAAATACATTGAGACATTATACGAATGGGTCCCTGTCAGTGCTCTTGCTCAAGGTCTTTTGTTTTCATAGGTCACATTTCTGACTCCCCCTTTCTTCTTTTTTGAATCTGGAAATTACACGTGGTATCTGTCTGGTATTCTCCATTTGGGAGGTGGAGGCAGGAGGATCAGGAGTTCAAGGTTATCTGTAACAATATACCAAGTTTGAAGCCAGCCTGTATTGTGTGAGACCCTGTCTCAAAAACATTAAGAAAATATTTTTTGCTTTGATTAATAGTGTTCAGAAGTTATGATGAGTAAGAAACATGTCAAAAGCTTTCTCCAATATCATTCACCTCTAGAAGCTATATATAAAAATCAAATGAATGGAGGAAATAGTTTAATGACTGTTCTTAGCATCTGGGTTCACACATTTGTCAGAAAAGATAAGATTAGAAGTTTAAGGAACTGGGAGGTAGTGTGGTAGTTTGCATGAGAATGCCCCCATTGGGTTAGCTATTTCAGTACTTTATCCCCAGTTGGTAGCACTGGTTAAATAGGCTTAGGGGCTGTGACATTTTTGGAGGAAGTAAGTCACTGAAGGTGGGCTTTGAGGTTTAAGGTCTACGTGCCATTTCACCTTTGCTCTCTTGCTTTGTTCTCTTTGCTTGTGGCTTGAGATGTGAGCTTTCAGCTGTTCCCACCACCAAGTCTGCCACCTCTGCCACACTTTCCTGCCTTGATGGACTCCAACCACCTGGAAGGATAAGTTCAAATAAACCCTTTATTCTGTAAGTTGCCGTGGTCATAGTGTCTTATCACAGCAATAGAAGATGAAGACAGATGGTAACAGACAGTGGGGGACTGCTGTTGACAGGCCTGACCATTCAGCTTATTGGAAGGATGTGGAATTTGGGACTTGGAAAGTGATTGGATGCTGTAAGCAGAGCTTAACATGCCATTCTAGTAGGAGCTTGGAGGACAGTAGAGCTGAGAGAAATGTGGACTATGGAAGCCTAGTTGAAGAGGTTTCAGAGGGCAACACTCTCACCAATTAGACTAGAACCATCCTCATCGTATTTTCACAAAGAATATGGCTACTTCCTGCCCTAGTACTAAAAATTTGCCTGACACAAAGTTTAAAAAAAAAAAAACTTTTATGGTGGCACATACCATTAATCACAGGACTCAGGAGGCAGAGGCAGGCAGATCTCTGTGAGTTCAAGGCCAGCAGACTATTCTATAAAATGAGTTCCAGCACAGGTAGGGTTGTTACACAGAGAAATCCTGTCTGAAAGAAACAACAAAAAATCCTCAACAAATCAAATCAAAACAAGCAAACGAACAAAAAACAAAAAAGGAAAAGAAAAACAATGTATTAATTTCTTTGTAAGAGGAGATTTTAAGACAGCAAAACATTTACTCTGCTACATGATGCAGGGTGATAAATATGGATTTATTTGTATTCTTCTTCATACAGAGATCTAATTAGATCAGCACCATTTGTTAACGGTGCTCTTCCTTTTGCATTGTGTCTTTCTGGCATCTTTACCAAATATTAGGTGTATGGATTTAGGTCTTCATCTTTGATTTGATTCCTTTGATCAACTTTTTTTTTTTTTTTTTTTTAAGAATTACTTATTTTATGTGAGTACACCGTGGCTGTCTTCAGACACACCAGAAGAGGGCATCGGATCCCATTACAGTTGGTTGTGAGCCATCATGTAATTGCTAAGAATTGAACTCAGGACCAATGGAAGAGCAGCAGTCAGTGCTCTTAACCACTGAGCATTCTCTCCAGCCCCAACCTGTATGTTTTTATGCCAATACTATGTGGATTTTATTATAATAGATTTGTATTACAGCTTGAAATCAGGAATGGTGATAACTCTGTTCTTCTATTGTACAGGATTATATTAGCTATCCTGGTTTTTTTGTTTTTCCAAATGAAGTTGAGTATTATCCTTTCAAGGTCTATAAAAATTGTGTTGGAATTTTGATTGAGATTGCATTGAATCTGTAGATTGCTTTAGGCAAGATGGCCATTTTTACTATATTGATCCAGTCAATCCATGAGCATGGGAGATCTTTCTGTCTTCTGAGATCTTTGATTTCTTTCTTCAGAGACTTGAAGTTCTTGCCATACAGGTCTTTCACTTGCTTGGTTAGAGTTATACCAAGATATTTTATATTATTTGTGATGATTGTGAAAGGTGTTGCTTCCCTAATTTCTTTCTCAGCCTGTTTATCCTTTGAGTAGAGGAAAGCCACTGATTTGCTTGAGTTAATTTTATATCCAGCCACTTTGCTGAAGTTGGTTATCAGGTTTAGGAGCTCTCTGGTGGAGTTTTTGGGGTCACTTAAGTACCTCCTTCAGTTATCTTATTGCTCTAGTTAGAACTTCAAGTACTATATTGAATAGATAGGGAAAGAGTAGGCAGTGTTGTCTTGTTCCTGATTTTAGTGGAATTTCTTTGGGTTTCTCTCCATCTAATTTGATATTGGCTATAGGCTTGTTGTATATTGCTTTTTATTATATTTAGGTATGTGCCTTGAATACCTGATCTCTCCAAGACTTCTACTATGAAAGGATGTTGGATTTTGTCAAAGGCCTTTTCAGCATCTGATGAGATGATTCTGTTCTTGTTTTTCTTTTAGTTTGTTTAAATAATGAATTGCATTGATGGATTTTCATATGTTGAACCATCCTGAATCTCTGGGATAAAGCTCACTTGATCATGGTGGATGATCTTTTTCATGTGTTCTTGGATTCAGCTTGCAAGTATTTTATTGAGCAATTTTACAGCTATGTCCATAAGAAAAATTAATCTGCAATTTATTTTCTTTGTTGAATCTTTGTGTAGTTTGGCTATCATGGTGACTGTGGCCTCATAAAATGAATTTGGCATGTTCCTTCTGTTTCTGTTCTGTGGAATTATTTGAGAAGTATGGGTGTTAACTTTTCTTTGAAAGTTTGGTAGAATTTTGTATGAACTTTAGTAGTGGTATTCTTTTCTCTAACTGGATTAGCTCCCAAGTAATCTAGGCAGAGTATATTTTTATTAAACAAGCTTTATGGTGCAATAATCTATTCTTTTTTCTTTTCTTTTTCTTTTTTTTTTTTTTTTTTTGGTTGCTGGGATTTGAACTTAGGACCTTTGGGAAAGCAGTCAGTGCTCTTACTGCTGAGCCACCTCTCCAGCTCCAATAATCTATTCTAATCCTCTGAATTTATCTGGTACTTCCCAGCCAAAATTTCTGAGATACATGCATTTTAGTATTGATCTGGCTCTTTCTGCTCCATTTGTCTTCTCATAATGGCTTGTGATCCCTCACTTTAGGGTTGGGCTAAATATTCTCTTCTCCTTCTTCTTCTTCTTCTTCTTCTTCTTCTTCTTCTTCTTCTTCTCTCTCTCTCTCTCTCTCTCTCTCTCTCTCTCTCTCTCTCGCACTTCCCTGGCTGGGATTCGAAGTCCAGTCCTACTTTCCCCTTTACTCAGCCATTAGCTGATTAACTTTTATTGACAAATCAGAGACTAAATGGAGAGAAGTGTTCATATAACATTGAGACTGGAGATACTAGAATAAGCATTACTATGTGATGTCTAGATTGCAATCAAATGTGGGGACAGAGAAATCAGCATTTGAATGATGCAAGGGTAATCTTTCAATACTGCACAATGACATGCCAACAATTCTGTACTAAAACCATCTGACCTGGGCTTTTATTTTGCTTGGGAGGCTTTTATTGACTGCTTCGATTTTCTTAGGGGTTATAAGTCTATTCATCTGATCTTGATTTAACTTTGATAAGGAGTATCAATTATGAAACTTATTCATTTCTTTTAGATTTTCCAATTTTATGGAGTACAAGGTTTTTTTTTTTAAGATTTATTATTATAAATGAGTACACTTGTAGCTGTCTTCAGACGCACCAGAAGAGGGCGTTAGATTTCATTACGGGTGGTTATGAGCCACCATGTGTTTGCTGGGATTTGAACTCACGACCTTCGGAAGAGCAGCCAGTGTCCTTAGCCACTAGTGGTGGCGTGTGCCTTTAATCCCAGCACTTGGGAGGCAGAGGCAGGCGGATCTCTGAGATCGAGGCCAGCCTGGTCTACAGAGTGAGTTCCAGGACCGTAAGGGCTACACAGAGAAACCTTGTCTCGAAAACAAAACAAAACAAAACAATACAAAATTTGGAGATGCATGGGTGGCCCAATGCCCCAATCAGGAGCCTTGCCTAACCTCTGGATATGATCTCTACAGGCTCTCCCTCCCCTTTATTGGACATTTCAGCTAATCTCATCCCCCCTGGGTCCTGGGAGCCTCTTGCTTTCCTGGCATCTGGGACTTGTCCATCTCCCATTGCTACACACCTCTGTTCAAATTCCTGACCCTCTGTATATCATCCCCATGTCCTCCCATACTGATCCTGCTCCCCTTTTCCTCCTCCCCCTCCTTTCTTCCTCTCATATCCCTCCTACCCTCTACCTTCCGTGAGTATTTTGTTCTCCCTTCTAAGAAGGACTTAAGTATCCACACTTTGGTTTTCCTTCTTCTTGAGCTTCAGGTGGTCTGTGAATTGTATCTTGGGTATTCATATGCCAGTTTCCTGACAATAATCATTCCCATGTCTCCATCAACCATCATGTGACTGATTGCCTGTAAAAGGCAGGAAACACGATATTGATATGGCTCATCAGGCTCCTGTGCAATTGTATAAAGTTTCTCAATTTTTCTTTCAGAATCTGGTATCTAACTGCAAAGCATTTATTTGTCCATAACCCTGAGGAGGATATGTTATTGAGCATCATTATACATGTTTTCTCTTATGAACATTTCAAGTTATGGGGATTCTGACATTTTTCTGAATAATCAGACATCTATAGTAAATATTCATCCCAAGTAAGACAAGCTTTTGCCAAGAACTTTCAGTCAGACAGAACAAAAGTAGCCACAGAAATAGAATCAAGGAGAGACAATATACAAGGAACAGTTGGCCTACATTGAGCACAAACGTGCTTGAGATCCTTAAGAGTCTTAAATGAAATGAAATGGGTATGCAATTTCTTTTTTCTTTTTCTTTTTTTGGTTTTTCGAGACAGGGTTTCTCTGTGTAGCCCTGGCTGTCCTGGAACTCACCAGGCTGGCCTCGAACTCAGAAATCCGCCTGCCTCTGCCTCCTAAGTGCTGGGATTAAAGACATGTACCACCACTGCCCGGTGCAATTTCTAACTCTATGCCCTGGGTGATTAGGATTGGGTTATTAGGATTCACTCACTAGAAAAAGAGAACATTCCCTCATGTCTTCTCCATCTCCTGGGCATGATGCAGAGCTTCTTGCAGTGGAGACCTGTACCCTGACTTAGAAGGAAATAATTCTCTTACCAGGAGATGAGAACCATCTTTAATAACTTCCGTAAGAGATGAAGTAAGGCAGCAAAAAAAAATGTCTTCATGCTATTAGGAACTGTGCATGATAGATAGTGGTTGGGAGAGGAAGAAATTGGAGCTGGGGCGGGGAGCTGGCAAATTAGCACAAGGGGGAGGAAGGCAGTCAACTTCATCATAGAGAGACACTAGCTCATGTATCTTTAAGTTCTAATTTTTCTTCTATTTCCAGCTCTAGTTCCACTTTTTTATCACTTTCATTTTTAATTTTAACTGTGTTATTTTTTATCTATTACTGTTTTTTTCTTTTTTTAAAAAAGATTTATTTTATTTATATGAGTACACTGTAGCTGTCTTCAGACACACCAGGAGAGGGCATCAGATCCCATTACAGTTGGTTGTGAGCCACCATGTGGTTCCTGGGAATTGAACTCAGGATCTCTGGAAGAGCAGTCAGTGCTCTTAACCACTGAGCAATCCCTCCAGTACATTTTTTTTTCTTTTAAAAGCTGAAAAACATCACTAGGAATTTTATTGGGTTATTAGGATTCACTCACTACAAAAAGAGAAAATTGCATCTAATTCTTCCTGAAGTGCTCTTCCTAAGTGGGACCAAGTTCTGGAATCCAGAGATCCCTCTTCAGGGAAAGACGGCAGACAGAGTTGCTAATGAACTCTAGGAATTTCATCAACTGATGGTGTTCTGCTTTAACTTCTTCCTTCAACAACAAAATTTGCAGAACTTCTGTAAGCAAATGTCACTTCCTCAACACTACCTGTCCCATCTTTACCTCCAGTGAATTCAGCTCCTGTCTTAGTATTCCAAAATCCAGGAATTCCTCACCTTAA
Source organism: Montemys delectorum (assembly GCA_019843815.1). Classification (NCBI taxonomy): domain Eukaryota; kingdom Metazoa; phylum Chordata; class Mammalia; order Rodentia; family Muridae; genus Montemys; species Montemys delectorum. The sequence goes on from JADRCD010029219.1 coordinate 9,478, forward strand.
TTTTTCTTTTTTTCTCTTTCTTAAACTACCATATTTCAGATCCCTGTTCAGGTACCACCTTACTTACCAAGCTAGGGTATTCTGATTATGGCTTGTAGGAATGTCATTTGTCAGGTACAGATTGTAGAGGCCACACAAGAATGAGGCTGTAACAAGTTTATCACAAGCAATCAGATTTTTCCTTATGAGAAACAGAATACAATGGAGATTGCCAGGGTTAATACAATTGTAGTTGCTAGGATACAATGACATTTACAAGCTCTACAGGATATACAAGATTACTATCTAAGACCAATTGTCCTGTCAAACTACTAGATGCAGCATTGACTTTTAGGGAACACAAGAGAAACAGAGTTGGCCTGAATTGCTTCACAGCCTGAGAGAGCATCTTGGTTTCTCAGGAACTGAAAGGTACCCAGAATCCCAGGTGTCACAAACTCTAACCTGAAAAGCCTATGACTCATGTCTTTCTGGGCAGTTAGACTTAGGCCAGCTCAATGATTCCTTGTAGATATGTTACTAACAGGAAGGCAAGACACTGGCAGATTAAGAGCAGGGTTTGTAGCATGGACTTCCTGTTTCCACAGTGCTGATGTTTCCAAAAATTCTTCTTCCTCAAGTTCCTGGACACCTTCACTACTTTTGTTACAGAGAACCCACTAGAGATGACCACTCAGGCATACTTTATAGCCAATAAAAATCTTATCCCAGCAGGCTGGAACTAACTATACTTAGGAATTTGGAACTCAAGTACATCTCCAGGTATTTAGGGTAAAGGACTTTTGAGGGCAAAACCCACATTTGGATATCTTGATAGCTGCATGGGTAGGTTGGTGTAGGCAAGCGGAGGAACCGAAGATCTGATAAGCAGTTAGCTGAAGGTGGCAAGTAATCAAGCAAACAG
>JADRCD010029221.1:0-17575 GCA_019843815.1 Montemys delectorum
TTCATTCATGTCATGTGAATGATGGTATGATGAATTGTAAGGATTCCATAACAAACAAGACTTGTCTAATTTTGCCTGAAGTTTAGTTTGGAGAAAATTTTATGTCTAAGCCTGTTACAGGGCTGTTCTCATGTGGATGAATCAGCAAATTATTTGTCCTGTAGGATTTTCTCATTTTTTTTCATTTATGTAGATAAAATCTTTAGAGTGTTTTCTATCATATCTGATCCATATCAATATGGAACATGTCCAAATCTTTTTCTTTTCTATTAAAATGAATATAGAGCATCTCTCCAAATATAGCATGTCCTTGGTCCAATAACCTGACATCAAAGTTATATATTGATTCAAGTTAGCAGCCTTCTTTCTCTTGAGGCCTGACTTATTTTGACCCTTACCCCAAAGGATTTTTAATATTATAACCAGCAAACTTATAACCAGATACATTTTGATAATTAAAACTATTCAAAGCAATTAAAGCAATCTAAACAAATATTATCCATTGAGATAATGCTCTTTAACTATCCCCTGACTTGTTCTTATATGATTTTTAACAGTGAGAGCAAGGCCTAAATTAATTTGTTTATCTATGTATACTTAAATTCTCCCTCCTATGGAGAGTAATACCTCTGTGGATATATAAGTCCCCTTTCTCTTTATATAACTTGAATTAACATCTTTTCCTATGTATTTAATTTCAATTAAATTTCCTTCTACTTAATATATAAGCCTCTTCTTAGACTGCTTAACTTCTCATACTAGGCTAAGCAATCTCAGAATTCCTATGTAGATTACATTCAAAGAGACTAAGAGCTGCCTTGGCATAGAGTTTTTCAATTTTTGTAAAGCATTTTTCTCATTCATTCTATTCTTTCTATCTCCATTCTTTTGTTTCCTGTATTTGAGATCAAAGGCCTGGATTTATTTATTCTGTGTATACTTAAAAACACATAAACAATCCATTGAGAATGGATTCATTGAGAATGCTATCATTATACTTCCTTCTATCCTTAAAAACAATTAGATCAAATTTCATTCACCACTATCCTGTTTATCTGATTGTTGGAGGCTTAATCAGCCTTTAAAGTCTGCCTTTCTCTGCCTTCTGAGTAGTCAGTCTCTGCATAGCATGGGCTACCAGCACCTCTCAGCTCAAACTCTCTGAGGAAGTTAGAAGGGCCCTGGGTGAATCTCGGCCACCCCAGCATTGTCCAAGTTGACTTTTATTCAGCTGAGCTGAGAAATCAATTTTCCCCACCTCCTAATCTCACTTCACAATGCATGTTTTCCATTCAGGAATCTCTAGTTAATTTTCTAAAAGTGAGTACAAGCCTAACATGTTGGATGCTATCTAAAGTGGTTGCTTAAACTACTCTACTCCCCAGCCCCAGGTGTACAAGCTTCTCACTACTGCCCAATGTTCCAAATTCTCAAATTAAAGACATACTCGTAGCCTTATACTTAATATGCCCCAAGCAGCTTAATGCCTGGGTCCCTCCTCATCTTTCACATTGTTAATCCCTCCCATTTGGTACTCCATTTGATATAAATTTTTACTAAAATATGTATATTCCATCTTTGCTACCCAAAATGGGAGAGGGCCCCTGGAGCCACGATTCCAGACTCTTACATGTTGGCAGTCTCTATTTTTCTGTCTTCAACTTCTCAGGCTGCGATGTTCTCCTTCTTTTCCAGTAATGGGAATTCTCCCAACACTTCTTCCTCCCTGTGTTCTCTTGCCTGGGAAATCTAAAGTCTTACATTTATCTCACTGCCCAGTCATTGGACACTGACAACTTCATTTACTAATTGGAGCAAACTATGGACAGGGACCCTTAGCATCTCACTTGCAGACATGCAAATTCCCATATAATTTGGGAACCCACTAACATTATATAAGCAATAATCCAAATCCAATACATCCATAGGTATGTGGGTTTATTTCTGGGTCTTTGATTCGATTCCATTCTTTGATGTGTCTGATTCTGTACTAATACCATGCAATTTTTATCACTATTGCTCTCTAGTATATCTTGCAGCCAGGGAGGGTGATTCCTCCCAAAGTTCTTTTATTGTTCAGAATTGTTTTGGCTATCCTGGGTCTTTTGTTTTTCTACGTGAGATTGAGAATTGCTCTTTCAAGGTCTATAAAAATTGTGTTGGAACTTTGATAGAGATTTCATTGAATCTATAGATTGGTTTTGGTAAGGTGGCCATTTTGACTATGCTAATCTTATCTATCCATGAGCATGGGAGGCCTTTCTGAGGTCTTCAGTTTCTTTTTCAGGGATGTGTAGTTGTTGTCATACAAATTTCACTTGCTTGGTTACTGTTATACCAAGATTTTTTTTTATTCCTGGCTACTATAAAAAGTGTTGTTTACCTAATTTCTTTCTTGACCTGTTTATCATTTTATAAAGGAGGGCTACTGATTTCTTTGGGTTTATGTTGTATCCTCACACTTTGATAAAGGTGTTTATCAGTTATAAGAGTTCTCTGGTATACCCAAGAAAACAAAAGGAATAATTAATCACAGATCAACAAAGCAAAAGAGGAAAAAATCCACACCATAACAAACACTGCTCACTAGTAACTTTTATTGTCAATGATCTCAATTCTCCAATAAAATGATAAATGGATTGGATTCAAAAACAATATCTATCATTCTACTGCATTCCAAAAATCACAGCTTACCATCAAGGGCAGATACCATCTCAGGGTCAAAGGGTTAAAAAAAGGTATTCCAAGTAAATGTGCCCCCCCCAACAGCAACTATAGCAGTTTTACTATCTGATAAGTTATATTTTTAAATTGCAATTAATCAGAACAGATAGCAAAAGATACATATTCATCAAAGTAACAATCTTACAATAGGGTACTGTAATTCTTAATATTTATGCATCAAACACATGAGCACCAAAGCTTATAAAAGAAGCACTACTACAATTAAAATTACATACTGGAACACAGTGAAAAGTGACTTTAATCCTACAACCACATCAATATAGAAGTAATCAGACAAAATAAACAGAAAAGTTAGATCTAAATAATATTATAAATTAAATGGGCTTAACAGATATTTACAGAATAATTCACCCAAACAAAAATGATAGATCTTCTCAGTAACTCATGTAACATTGAACTGGGAGCTGTGTTGACCATTGTAATGTAAGCTTCATGGACAATGCTACTAGGAGCTTTGAAGATAGGAGTGCTGAAAGCAGTGTGGATAATAGAGGTCCAGCTCTAGGCGTTTTAGGGGAAATATTAGCAACTAGAGAACATTCCTGACAGGGAATGTGTATTTTTGTTTTTCCCTTGTCCCAAGATTCTTCCTAGGGCTAACTTGAAGAATTTTGGATTAATTTTATCAAACAGTTGATATTTCTAGATTATGTCACATTGTATTGACTGTGTCATATGCTTATTAGTGGTCACTCTTATGCAGATTTACAATGAAACAAAGAGCAAGCAGGGAAAAAGTATACAGTTTGAGAAGAAAAAGAACACCAAGAAATTTAATTGTGGTCCCATGTCTAGCTCTCAAAGAAGAGAAACATATAAAGGGGCCTGCATCAAGATAGAGTAAATGGAGTACAGCCTCAGGGCTGGACTCCAGCCAGGTTAGTTTAGAATTTGCAAATAAGAAATTACTAAGTAATCTTCTCCTAATGCAAAAGACAGCTTAATCAATAAATCAAGAGTTTATAAAAACATAATTTAAGAAAGGCACCAGATTTCTTGCAAAGCTGGCAGTGGAACTTGGTAGCATCAAGCATCACTCACTGGTTTCTGGAATTCATGAATGATACAGAAGGAAGGTAGGTGTGAAATCTTTCTCAATTGTTGAGGATAGATGTTGAACCCAGGTGTATAGAAGAGTCACAGAGAAGCCACTATGTGAATTTATTTTTTCTTTTTTTTATTTACTAGATGTTTTCTTTATTTACAATATGTCATTTCCCAGGTTACCCTCCCCCCCCAAAAAAAAAAAAAAGAAAAAAAAAGAAAACTAAAACAATCCCCTGTTCCCTCCCCCTTCCCCCTGCTCACCACCCCACCCCCTCCTGCTTGCTGGCCCTGGTATTCCCCTACACTGAGGCATAGAACCTTTACAGGGCCATTTGACTTGGCCATCCTTTGCTATATGCTTGCTGCTGGAGCCATGAGTTCCCCATCCCCATTTGTACTCTTTGGTTGGAGTTTTAGTCCTTGGGAGCTCTGAGGGTACTAGTTAGTTCCCTCACATTGTTGTTTGTCCTAAGGGGCTGCAAACCCTTCAGCTGCTTGGGTCCTTTCTCTAGCTCCTTCATTGGGGAACCTGTACTTAGTCCAATGGATGGCTGTGAGCCTCTACTTCTGTGTTAGAGTCTCTGAGGAGACAGCTATACCATGCTCCTGTCATCCAGCACTTGCTGGCATCTACCTAGTGTCTAGATTTGATAATTGAATATGGGAAGGATTCCCAGATGGAGCAGTCTCTGAATTGTCCTTCCGTTAGGGTCTGCTTTATAGTTAGTCTCTACAACTCCTTCCAGGGTATTTTGTTCCCCGTTTAAAAAGAAATGAAGTATCCACATTTTGGTCTTCCTTCTTCTTGAGTTTCCTATGGTTTGTGGTTTGTACTTTGTGAATTTCTTAAGGTGAATCTTGAATTGTACTGGGGACCTGAAGAGTTTGAAGATACTGGAACTCGGGGATATCTGCCAAGAAGAGCTGCAGATCAAGTGAAACTAGAAAAGAGAGAGAAAAGTATGTTGGAATTAATGAATATAGAAGGAAGGAGACACAAATGTCCTTTGACAGATTTAGGTTTAGGTTTTGAAGTTTTCCCTGATGGTTTTCAGTCTTGCTTGGCTCATAATTCTTCCTGTCTTTCCTTTTGTAGTGGTAATGTCCCATGACAAATGTATGTTACAAGTATTCAATTTTATTTTTGCTTTTACGGAGAGTTAGATATTAAGAGGGTTCCTTGAGTCTCAGGAGATAATCTGTACTTACAAACTGTGCTGAGAATGGAAAGACTATTGGAACTTTCAAAGTTGGATTGAATGGATTTCACATTTTTATATGGCTAGGAGCCTAGGGAGTCAGGGAGTGGAACATTGAGGTTAGAATAAGAATGGCTTCTATGGATAACTCTATATGAATTTTTGATTTCTAGTTGGTAGAATGGTTTGTGAAGAATTGTGAAGTATGTTCTTATTGGAAGAGGTATGTCATTGGTAGGATTTGAGATTTCAAAATGCCATACCATAGTTACTTAGTATTTGTCTCTCTATCTCTGTTTCTCTCTCTGTGTTTCTCTGTCTTTATGTCTCTGTACCTGTCTCTGTCTGCCTCTTTCTGTCTCTGTCTTTCTATGTCTTTCTCTCTGTCGCTTTGTCCGTGTCTCTGTCTCTCTGTCTGTTTCTCTCTCTCTGTCTCTCTGTCTGTGTTTCACTCTCTCTCCCTGTGTCTTTCTCTGTCTCTGTCTGTTTCTCTCTGTCTCTGTCTTTGTCTCTGTCTCTCTCTCTGTCTCTCTCTTTCTCTCTATATTCCTTCTCTTTCTCTCCTGCTTGTGAATAAGGTATAAGCTCCCAGATATCCTGTTGTCATTTGTCTTAGTATGAGGTCCATGGCCTAACCCTGTAAAACTGTGTGCAAGCTCCCAATATACTCTTTCTTTTTCTTTTCTAAGTTACCTTAGTCATAGTTCCTTTTCACAGCAATAGAAGAATAAAAAAGATAATTAATGCAAGTTCATGGGATTAAGGCACATTAATTTATTAGGAAATGTCTGTGAAAATAAAATGAAATAATTATCAAGCAAAACAGCCAAGCAAAACAATGAACAATTATGCAGAAATATTTTGGAAAAACTTCTTATATTTTTCATACTACAATGCAATAAAGCAATAATTTTAAGTCAATTTATTAAAAACTATATTTTAATTCTTGTTAATAAATACATAATGCATGTGGATGATGATGATTAAAAAAATAATGATGCAAATTCTGAGCTACTAGCCACATGCTACTTGTCCATGCTGTGACTTGGGATCTGAATATTCATTTTTATTGAATGCCCCATATGACTGTGATGCAGGTGCTGGGAACAGCTTGTTTTTGCACCGGAATTCAGTAAAAAAATGTAGCTTAAGAGTTTTAAAAAGTTGTTAACTTAAGCTAGATAAAAATTATATGCCATTTCCTTTCTCTGAGTGACTGATTTATTTACTTTAGTTGAGTGATCATATTTACTTATTAGATTAGAGATGATTTCTTAGCAAATAAGCATCTGAAGCTGTCAATACTCACTTTTTTAAATTGCCACATTAGTATCTTTCCTTCAAATATCAGCTGCTTGTGCATAATTTATTAATCCAACTAGTCATATTATTCAAAATTAATTTTCTTATGAAGATGGTAAGGTAGAAAAAAGAATATATATATATATATATCTTCTTTTCCCCAGAATATTCCCCAGAATACATATATATTTATATATCAGGCAGTAAGGACTAGGAACTAAACATAATATGGAATAAAGTAGATTTCTAATTCTAATAAAATATAATATTTACATGATCTGAACATACTATACCTGGATTTTTATGACCTTCATTTGTGTATGCGTATATGTGTATTTTCTGTACACTTTGTGTGTGTGTGTGTGTGTGTGTATGTGTGTTTAGGTAGACGGATATAATGTTACCCATGTGGTAATTGGAGGAGAATCTCAAGTGATGATCCTCACTGCTAACTTGTATGAGATGGAGTTTCTCATTGTTTATTGCTGTATGACATATGAGCTAGTTTATAGTCTTCACTACTCCCTTTTCTTGCCATGGTCATGGTGTTTCTCCACAGCAATGGTAACCATAATAGAATGAATGATGTGGGAGAGATCTTAGCTCACTGTGGGTGGCACCATACCCAGCTATGTGGCCTCGGGCTATTAGAATTCTAGCTGAACATAAGCCAGAAATATAATCAGTAAGTAGTGTACCTGGTTGTTTCTTCATTTTCAGCTTCATTTTCTGCCCTTAACTTTTCTCAATGATGGCACTTGAAGTATAAGGTGAAATGGTGGTTGTCACAGCATCAAAATACAAACTAGGGTACAATACATAAAAAATAGTAATCTATATACATAGAATTATTTAATGTTACTTTTTCTCTTTCTAATGGACAGAAAGTAAGCACATGGTTACTCAGTGTTAGAATAATTTAAGTCAAGAGTTGTGAATTTAGATGGTTAAATATAAGAAGTTTGGTTCCCTAACTCTGTTAATGCTTTAACTGTTGAATTAGTTGCTTTTCTCTTGCTGTGATAAAGGAAAGTTATATAAAGAAGAGTTTATTTGTGTTTACAGTTCTATTGGGATAAAAAAGTTCATCAGGGCATGGACAAATGGAAACCAGTAGCAGGTATGGTATCTAAAAAAGCAGGAATCTGAGACTTCACATCACAACAAGAATGAAGAAAAGAAACAGAGATCATAAACTAGTAGTGTGAGGATTTATATTCTTGAAGTCCAGGTATATCCATAGATATCCTTTCTCCAGCAAGTCTGTACTTCTTAGACTTACCTAAACAGTACCACTAACAGGAGCACACATGTTAGTGTCTGATTCTATAGGCTACATTTTTTCAGCTAGACAGAAACATTCCACTACTTTACCTTCAGAGGTTCCTGACCATAACATAATACAGAATGTATTTGGTCCAATGTCTAAAGTCACCAGATTATTTCCCACTCTCTATATTATTTAAATATCCATAGTTTATTCTAAGACTCAAAGCAATCTCTTAATTATAGGTATGTGTAAAAAATCAAAAAGCAAATTATGTGTTTCTAAAATTTAATGGCACAGAATATACATTATCATTCCAAAAGGGAGGAGTGGGGTCATAGTAAAGAAATAATGAACCAAATCCAGACTGATGCACAGTAGTTCAAATGCCAAGTCCTTTAGCTCCATGTTTGGTATGAAAGGGCTTAAATAAGGGGTTAAATATCTGTATCCTGCCAGTTGTGCTTCCTAAAGCATATATTTTGTTTAGTTTGGATACATTCCTATATGAAGCTTTCCTTGGATGGCTCCTCAAATATGTCCCCTTGGATGTCTCTTCAAAATATGTTTACTATGGGATACAGTAATTCAACTTCTAAGTACTCCAAAAGATTAGTTTCTTTCTTGTTCCTTTCCTTTTCTCTTTTCTTTTCTTTCCTTTTCTTTCTTTGTTTCTTCCTTTGTTTCTTTCTTTCTTTCTTTCTTTTAGAAATGATAATACACTCATTTTACAACATTTCTATCTACAATGGCTCAAAATGCAGAAGCAACCTACTTACCAATAGATACATAAGCTCACCTATAAGAAAAAGTTGATATAATCAGCATTTAAAAGGAAAGATGTTTGGATATAAGCTAAAGTATTTATGAACATTTGAGGACATTATAAGTGAGGTTAACTTTACATGAATAAGTTACATACTCAATATTTCCATATATAGGAGGAACATAATATAGTTAAAAATCATAGAGATATAATGTACAATGATGTTTGTCAAGGGATTTTGGAAAGGAAAATAAAATGTTATTTTTTATTCTCTATAGTCTTACTATCATGTAATGTGAACATACTTTTAAAGACGAGAACTCATATAAGCCAAGTCAATGTTTATGGATATTACTCTTTCTAGCAGATATAAAAATAAATACTTGAATTTTTAAAAGTTTAACATTTTTAGTTCCATCTACTTGCCTGCAAAATTCAGAATACCCTTGTTCTTAATAGCTAAGTAGTATTCCATTGTATAAATGAACCACATTTTCTGTATCCATTTTTCTGTCATAGGATATCTGTGTTGTTTGTAGCTTCTGGCTATCACAAATAAGGCCTCTATGAATACAGTGGAACACGTGCCACCGTGGCATGGTAGGGTATATTTTGGGTATATTTCCAAGATTAGTATTACCTGTTCTTCAGGCAGATTCATTTCCAATTTTATGAGGAATATCCAGATTGATTTCAAAAGTAGTTGTACCAGTGTGCAATCCCACCAGCAATGGAGGGGTGTTTCTCTTTTTCTACATCCTCTCCAACATGTGTTGTCACCTGAGGTTTTAATTTTAGCCATTCTGATTGGTTTAAGGTAGAATCTCAGGGTCATTTTGTTTTGCATTTCTCTGATCACTAAGGACTTTGAATATTTCTTTAGGTCCTTCTCAGCCATTCAAGATTCCTCAGTTGAGAAATCTAAGTTTAGTTCTATATGCCATTTTTTTGATTGGGTTGTTTGCCTTTGGTGAGCTTTGCAGGCAAATGGATGGAACTAGAAAATATCATCCTGAGTGAGGTAACTCAGACCCAAAAGTACATATGCATGATATGTACTCATTAGTAAGTGGATATTAGAAAAAAAAAGTACACTATACACAAGATATAGTCCACAGAACTCAAAAAGGTCAACAGGATGAAGGGGCAAAGTAAGGATGCCTCAGTTATACTTAGGAGGGAGAAGAAAGTAATCACAAGTGGAGAGGGAGGGAGGACCTGAAATAGAAAGTAGATGGTGAGGAGTGGGGAGGAGAGGGTAACCTGATCTGGTATTGGATGAGGGAAATGGACTGAAGCTCTGAGGACCAGCTGGAGGGACCCTCCAGAATGCATCAGAGACCTGGGAGGTGAGAGACTCTCAGGATTCAAAGGGAGTGACCTTAGATGAAATGCCCTATCATAGGAAAAAGGAACTTATAGAGCCCACCTCCAATAAGAAGACAGGGCATCAAAAGAGGGAGGGGGGCCAACCTACTGTCACTACTTTGACCCATAATAGTTCCTGTCTGAAAGGATTACAGTGAAGGAAATGGAGAGGATCCTGAAGAAAAGAAGGTCCAAAGATAGGCCTAAAGTAATATCCAGCTCAAGGAGTGGTCACAAGGCCTGACACTATTATTGAGTCTATGGAGCATTCACAATAAGGGACCTATGAGTACCACCCTTCAAAAGACCCAACAAGCAGCTGAAAGAGTCACATACAGATATTTGCACCCAACCAATGGACAGAAGCTGCTAAACCCTGTGGCTAAGTTAGGGAAAGGGTGAAAGAAGTTGAGGAGAAAGGTGATCCTGTAGGAGGATCAATTAATCTGGACCCCTGAGATGTCTCAAACACCTGACCACCAAACATGCAGCATACACCAGATAATATGAGGCCCCCAACACACTTACAACAGAGGACTACAAGGTTGGTATTCATTCAGAGATGATGCACCTAACTCTCAAGCGACTGGAGACCCCAGGGAGTTTAGAGGTCAGGTTGGGTTGAGGGTGGGGACATCCAGGTGGAGAAACGGGGTGGGGGTTGGAGGTTGGTATGGAATTTTGAACAGTCAGAGGTTGAAATGTTTAACTTTTCTGTGTTAGGATTTACTTTACAATAAACTAGAGTAAAAATATTAAATAAATGCTGACAAGGACAAAGTATCAACAAGTGTATGCCAATATTAGATCTGATGCTTCTTAGTTTGTTGCTTCCATTGTGCGTTTGGAGATGGCCAATTTGACAGATCATTAAGATGAATTTCAAAGACTGAAAATGTGATAAGGGGACTAGAGTCTTTGTAGAACATGACATGGATCTTCCCAAATCCTTTTCTGCAACATGAAAACACAGTGAAAAGAAAGTTATCTGCAGTTCAGACATTGACTTTATTGGATCTTTGCTTTTGGTCTACTCATTCTTTAGTCTCTATATTTAAAAAAATTAATGTTTCTTGTTTAAGCTATAAGTTTGTGTTATGGCTTTCTTGCAATGACAAACCTTAAAGCTTACAATAACTTCATGATATTTTTTTTTCTGACTAGAATTTAAAATGTCTGAACTGATTCTGTTGATACTGCTGTATATCTAAAAATGATACATACCTTCAAAAATTTATACTGTATTTGAAAAAGAGAGGGTATAGTTTATTGGAAAGAGCATTTACTTTGAATTTGAATGAAAATTTCTTTCTCCACCCACATTAGCCTTAAACACACACATGTATGGTCTCAGCACTTGAGAAGCTCAGTCAAGAAGATCAGGAGTTCAAGGGCATCACACACTATATAATATTTGAGACCAGATTGGCATACATGAGAAACTGTTTCTAAAATTATTAGCATTTAAGAGAAATTTTTAACCATAAAGAATATAAAAAGTACAGAAAATATAAATAGTGCTTGGGTTCTGAAATATCTTCCAAAAGTCCATGTATTTGAACATTTGTTCCTTTAGGTTTTGCTATTATAAATTTACTATGGTTAATACTTAGTAAGCTACAAATTTGCTTCTGATCCTGATGACAATTTGATTTGATTGCATTTGTAAAATGATAGTATAAAGTTATATTTTGTAATTTAACTTTCCCATTTGTCATCAAACAGATAAATATTTTCTTCTTAACCAACTTTAAATAATTGTCAAAACTTTAATGCTCTCATATTGATTTATCTGTCTTAAAGAGAATAAGGGGTGTATATTGGAGGATTTGGAACAAAAATATGGAGGTAGGAATTGATATAATTAAAACCTGTAATATAGGGGAGAAGTTAAAGAAATGATATTCCCTTCATAAAAATGTACCATAGAAATAGAGTATTTGTTATATATCTTGCATTTTCTCTATTTTGTACAGAATCCATAACATTTTTCTCAAAGAAATATTTTACTGGATGATGCTGACTACAGGACAACATCTAAACTCAAAGTTATTTAATAAGTATATAAATATTACATGCTATAATATAATATCATTTGTCAAATGAGACAGCTAACAGAAATAGTTAAATGTTAAATTGAATTCATAAAATTTTAAGATGTAAAAGAAGCAATTTGATCTAAAACAATATATATTCTAATAAACCATATAACATTCTTAAACTGTTACATCAGATATTTTGAGAAATAGCTTAAATTCTTACAATCAATGGAAAATATTATTCTAATTCTTTATGTATTAACAATACTAAGGTCTTTGCATAATTAAAGAAACTTTAAAAGTAATCTAACTAGAGTTTCCTGAGGGACTTTTCTTTTCCTTAAGCTTTTCACAAATTAACAACTTTTGAAATGAATATGTTATTATGCAACTAATTTTTCCAAATAATAAGTATCAATTCATAAAACATTAGTTATACTAATACAAATTTTAAATTAGTCTGTTTTATATTCATGTTTTCTACCATGCAGGCAAACTTCTTTTGCACAAAGTAATCTTTTAAAGGTTTATTAATAAGTGTATTCAAAGAATTATGTAGTAATATCCTTAGTTATATTCTTGGAGGCATCTAAGTGAAGCATGACATTAGCCCAAATAGTGCCTACATTGCCTGGGAAGCCTTCCTCCAGTGAATGTAATCAATATTCATTATATTTATTTAACTTATATATATATTTCTTCTCTAAATTATTTTTCTTATGTTTTCCCTTTCCTCATGTTGTTTATTTCCTTTTCCTTTTGTATACATCTTTTAACACTGAACAATTACAAGCTCTATCCTCTACAAATCCAAACAAAACAATGGATAAATTTGTATTGAATGTGTAAATGGTGAAAAGTTTAGTTTTAGGAGCTAAGGAGATGACTCAGTGGTTGAGCACACTGACTGCTCTTTCAGAGGACCTGGGTCTAATTTTCATCATCCATATGACAGGTCACGCTGTATATTAATGCCAGTTCCAGGGTCTCTTATACATTTACACAGATACATATGCTGATAAAACACCAATGAAATAAAATAAACATATATTTAAGAAAAAAAATAATGAAACATTTAGTTCTAGCTTAAGAATTTAGGGAAAAATCTATTACCATAGGGAGAATCTGGGACTAGCAGGATCCAAGGACACAGGAGCCCAACCTGACCAGTGTCTCAGGTTCTTTCCCATATGCTCTAGTTTACCTTGGGCAGAAATTCTGTGGCCAGTCCCACAGCCCAAACACAACAAAAAAGCAAGATTCGGATTTAAAGTCACTTCTCATGATGATGATGTAGGACTTTAAGAAGGACACAAGTAACTCCCTTGAAGTATAGGAGAACATAGGTAAACAGAGGCCCTTAAAGAGGTTACACAATATTTCCTTAAAGAATTACAGGAAAACACAATCAAATAGGCAAATGAAATGAATGAAACCATCCAAGATCTAAAAATGGAAATAAAAGCAATGAAGAAATCAGAAAAAGATAATACTGGAGTTAGAAAACCTATGAAAGAGATCAGGAGTCACAGATGCAAGCATCACCAACAGAATACAAGAGGTAGAAGAGAGAATCTCAGGGGCAGAAGACACCATAGAAAATATTGACATAAGAGTGAAAGAAAAGGCAAAATGCAAAAAGATCCTAACCCAGAACATCCAGGAAATCCAGGACACAATGAGAAGACCAAACCTAAGGATAATAGACATAAAAGAGAGTGAAGGTTCCCAACTTAAAGGGCCAGTAAATATCTTCAACAAAATTATAGAAGAAAACTTCCCTAACCTAAAGAAAGTGATTCCCATGAACATATAAGAAGCCTAGAGAACTCCAAATATACTAGACCAGAAAAATTTCTCCTGTCATATAATAAAACACCAAATGCACTAAACAAAGAATTTTAAAAGCAGTAAGGTAAAAAGATCAAGTAACATATAATGACAGCCCTATCAGAATTACACCAGACTTCTCACCAGAAACTATGAAAGCCAAAAGATTCTGTGCTGATGTCATACAGAGAACATAAACGCCAGCCTAGACTACCATACCCAGCAAAATTATCAATTACCATAGATGGAGAAAACAAGATATTCCACAACAAAACCAAATTTACATATATCTTTCCACAAATCCAGCCCTACAAAGGATAATAGATGGAAAACACCAACACAAGGAGGGAAAGTACACACTAGAAAAAGCAAGAAAGTAATCTTTCAACATACACAAAAGAATATAGGTACATAAACATAACACCACATTGAACAATAAAAAGAACAGAAGAACAGTAACAATCACTTTTCCTTAATATCTCTTAACATCAATGGACTGAATTTCCCAATTAAAAAAAAAAAAAGACTAAGACTGGATATGTAAAACAGGAGTGAGCATGTTTCTACATACAGGAAATGAACCTCAGTGACAAAGATACTACTTCAGACTAAAAGGTTGAGATACAATTTCCCAAGTAAATGGTTCCAAGAAACAAGCTGGAGTAGCCATTCTATTATCAAATAGAATGAAATCTCAACCAAAAGGTATCAAAAATGATAAAGGAAATTTCATAGTGGTTAAAGGAAAAAATCTACCAAGATGAACTCTCAATTCTGAACATCTATCCTCCTAATGCAAGGGCACCGACATTCATAAAAGAAACTTTACTAGAAAGCATCGCACCCCACACAATAATAGTGGGAGAATTCAACACCCCACTCTCTGCAATGGAGAGATCATGGAAACAGAAACTAAACATAGAAACAGTGAAACTCACACAAGTTATGAAACAAATGGACCTAACAGATATTTATAGAACATTTCATCCTAGAGCAAAATAATATACTTTCTTCTCAGCACTTCATGGTTCCTTCTCCAAAATTGTTCATATATTTGGCCACAAAACAAGTCTCAACAGATACAAGAATATTGTAATAATCCCATGCATCCTATCAGATTACAATGGACTAAGGCTTGTCTTAAATTCCAACAAAAACAACAGCAAACACACATACACATGGAAACTAAACAATGTTCTACTTAATGATAACCTGGTCATGAAAGAAATAAAGAAATTAAAGACTTTTTAGAATTTAATGAAAATGAAGACACATCATATCAAAAATTATGGGCACATTGAAAGCAGTGGTAAGAGAAAAATTCTTAGATCTAAGTGTCTTCCAATAGAAACTGGAGAGAGCTTACACTAGCAACTTGACAGCATACCTGAAAGCTCTAGAACAAAAACAAACAAACAAAAAAACCCCAAAAAAACAAAAACAAATATACCCAAGAGGAGTAGAAGGCAGGAAATAACCTAACTCAGACCTGAAATCAACAAAATAGAAATGAAAAGAACTATACAAAGAATCAACAAAACCAGGAGCTGTTTAATTGAGAAAATCCACAAGATAGATAAACCCTTAGTAAGACTAACAAGAGGGCACAAAGACAGTATCCAAATTAATAAAATCCCTATGAAAAGAGAGACAATTTTGGAAATCGAGAAAATTCAAGAAATCATCAAATACTACTACGAATTTTATACTCTACTAAATTGGAAAATCTAGATGAAATGGACAATTTTTTAGACACATACAAGGTTCCAAATTTACAACAGGGTCAGATAAACCATTTAAACAGTCCCATAATCCCTAAAGAAATAGAAGCAGTCATTAATAGCCTCCTAACCAAAAAGAGCCCAGGTTGGTCCAATGGAGAATTCTATCAGACCTTTAAAGAAGACCTGATATCAATACTCTTCAAACTATTACACAAAATCGAAAAAGAAGGAACACTACCCAATTCATCCTACAAAGCCACAATTAAACTAATACATTAAACCACGTAAAGACTAAATAAAGAGAAATCAGACAATCTACCTTATGAATATTAATGCAAAAATAATAAAATTCTTTCCAACTGAATCCAAGAACACATCAAAACAATCATTCACCACAATCAAGTAGGTTTCATCCCAATGATGCAGGGATGGATCAGTATACAGAAATCCATTGAGGTAATCCATAAAATAAACAAATTCAAAGAAAAAAGCCACATGATCATTTCATTAGATGCTGAAAAGGCATTTGACAAAATCCAACACCCCTTCATTATAAAAGTCATGGAAAGATCAGGAATTCAAGGCACATATCTAAACACAGTAAAAGCAATATACAGCAAACCAGTAGCCAACATCAAAGTGAATGGAGAGAAACTTGAAGCAATCCCACTAAAATAAGGGAATAGACAAGGCTGTCCACTCTCTCCCTACCTATTCAACATAGTACTTGAAGTTCTAGTTAGGGCAATTAAATAACAAAAGAAGGTCAAAGGGATACAAATTGGAAAGGAAGAAGTCAAAATATCACTATTTGCAGATGATATGATCATATATTTAAGAGACTCTAAAAATTCTACCAGAGAACACCTAAAGCTGATAAACAACTTCAGCAAAGTGGCTGGATAAAAAATTAACTCAAGCAAATAAATAGCCTTCCTCTACTCAAAGGATGAATAGGCTAAGAAAAGAAATTAGGGAAATTACACCCTGCACAATAGCCACAAATATTATTGCATACTTTGATGTGACTTTAGCCAAGCAAGGCAAAGATCTATGTGAGAGGAACTTAAAGTCTCTGAAGAAAGAAATCGAAGATACCAGAAGATAGAAAGATCTCCTATACACATGAATTGGCAGGATTAATATAGTAAAAATGGCCATGTTGCTGAAAGCAATCTAAAGATTCAATGCAATCCCCATCAAAATCCCAACTCAATTCTTCACAGAGTTAGAAAGAACAATTTGCAAATTCATTTGAAATAACAAAAAACACAGGATAACAACAATTATTCTCAACAATAAATAACTTCTGGAGGAATCACCATCCCTGCCCTCAAGCTGCATTACAGAGCAATGGTGATAAAAAAAAAATTACATGGTATTGGTACAGAGGCAGGCAGAAAGATCAACAGGATAAAATTGAAGACCCACAAATGGACCTACCCACTTATGGTCACTTAATCTTTGACAAAGGAAATAAAACCGTCCAGTGGAAAAAAGACAACATTTTTAAATATAGTGCTAGTTTAACTGGTAGTCAGCATGTAGAAGAATGTAAATTGATCCATTCTTATCTCCTTGTACAAAGCTCAAGTCCAAGTGGATCAAGACCTCCACATAAAACCAGATACCCTGAATCTTATAGAGGATAAATGGGGAAGAACATTGAACATATGGGCACAGGGGAAAAATTCTTGAACAGAACACCTATGGCTTGTGCTGTAAGATCAGGAATCAACAAATGAGACCTCATAAAATTGCAAAGCTGCTGTAATGCAAAGGATACTGTCTATTAGATAAAAATAATCAACAGTTTATGAAAAGATCTTTACCAATACTACATCTGATAGAGAGCTACTATCCAATATATACAAAGAACTCAAGAAGTTAGACTCCAGAAAACCAAATAACTCTATTAAAAATGGGGTAGAGGGATAAAGAATTTTCAACTGAGGAATATCAAATGGCCAAGAAGAACTTAAAGGAATATTCAACGTCCTTAATCATTAGGAAAATGCAAATCAAAACAACCTTAAAATTCTACCTCATACTGGTCAGAATAGCTAAAACAAAAAATTCAGATGAAACCAGATGCTGGCAAGGATGAGGAGAAAGAGAAACACTCCTCCATTAATGCTGGTAATGTAAGCTGGTACAACCCCTCTGGAAATCTGTTTGGAGGTTCCTCAAAAAATTGGACATAGTATTACCTGAAGACCCAGCTATACCACTCATGGGCAAATATCCAGAAGATGCTCCAACATGTAATAAGGACACATGTTCTATTA